>CAKOAT010058488.1:2300-32164 GCA_932364175.1 Eruca vesicaria subsp. sativa | reverse complement strand
GTCCGATAGGCACTATCCGAAACTTGTGCGTTTTGGATGGTTTCAACTTTAGGTGTCCCGTTTTGTATCATCATCACTATCATGGGTGGTTGGTCTCAAGTCCAAAAACGCAGACGACACTACCTACTGATTTACATGTTAAGAGGAAGCCAAATATGGATAAACGAACTATGAGAAATGAACCGGTTGGATATTGGTTCAAATGTTCAATAAGGTTAAGCCAGTGACACTATATGCTACCTACCATATGATAGGTTCAACAAAGTTTAAGCCAATGACACTAGGTTCAGTAACGTTAAGCCTATAGCCAATAACTGACTATATAAAGACAGTTATTGAACAAGACAGCATGACGAGTAGATTTTTTGGTTTGTTTTCTAGAGTGACGAGTCATGCCAAATTGCATATTTTAGAATATATCCCACAGATTCAAATTGGTCTTTTCTGATCGCAATCTCTTACTTTGAACATATAGAATGTCCATAAGCCATGGGATCCACGTAATACATATCCTAATATACTTTGAAGCTGTGGGTCACTAGGTTGTTGTTTAAGCATACACACCAATATACTTTATTTTTTGGCTGAATCATATAACATAACTTCTATAAATTAATACTCAACAAATTTATAATCTCTATAAATTAATAATTTTTTCTGATCCCAACTTGTACTAATTCAAAATTCGACAAATATCAACAAATAACAAGATAATAATTTTTATTTTTTATGTAAATATATGGTCTAATTTATATATACATATACATATTTTATATAAGTAGAATCTATCATTATATTGTTTGTATATTTATAGTGAGAATTAATAATATTATATCTAAAATTACATTTATTTTCTATACAATATATATTTTATACACCAAATAATATAATAAAATTAATATAAATATCAAATTTCAAAAAAGAATAATAATTAATGTCTAGATACTATTTTCTTATCTTAAAAGAAATATATGTTAAAATAAAAAATCTATATAATGAAGTTTTTGTAAATTAATATCTCAATAAATTAATAAAATCTGGATTTGATAAATCAATATCTCTATAAATTAATATCTCCCAGCATATATATATATACATAACATAACATTTTCATTTCAACCAGTGAGTATAATATTATCAAAAAACGTAAATCTGGATTTGATAAAATAAAATTTGGGGCTTGATTTGATAATGCTGCTGGCTTTCTATTGGGCCAGCCAGATTTGTTAATTTTTGTCTTTACTCACACACATTTCTTTTGCCGTTCCTCAAAGTTGAACGCTCACGCTCAAGCTCAGCACGTGTTCATTAAACTCCATAGGAATCAGGGCCTATCAAGCCCAATGTAAACACAGTTCAGCATTCAACAGTTAAACAGCAAATCGAGTAATTAGAACGTAAATACGACACGTGTCGTACAACTATTCGATAATAAATAAATTAAGATTCACCTGACGCTTCCAGTTGTATCTGAACCACAACACAGAGTATCATTACCTTAAGGGGCCAATCCGAAGAACGACGTGGCGTAACATGATTTGTTATATCCAAAAGAAGATTTAGCTGATCTCTTCGTGATTACGGTGAAGCCGCACGTACGTGATCGTAACTACTCTCCGTTCCAACCTGTTTCCTTTCTCCTTGATAGCTCTCTCTCTTCCCTCTCTTTCTCTCTCTCCCGAAAAAAGTAACATATCTCTCTCTCTCTAAAAGGAGCAGTTTTCGCTGTGGGGGTTTATACGCTTTTTCCTCCAAATCTTCTCAACCAAGACGACTAATACATACACACATGCACACATATACATGCGTATGTTGATTTATCACGCATAGGCGTCGTGTTGTGTGTGTGTTTAATTTAGGTCTCTGAGTTTTCAATTTCGTCAAACCCTAAGCTCAATGATCCGAATTGGGATCGAATCGAAAAACCTCACTGGACTTTGTCCTCTGTGATGACTGTTGACACTACTAGATGGCTCGATTTCAATTCCTCTTCTTCCTAGTTGTTACGGTTATAACCGTAAACCCTAGCTCAAGTTACCGATTCGCAATTGTTGAACCTAATCCGGGTTTTAATCCGGATTTAGACTCGGATTCAGAGTCTTTGCTTTTCCATCAGGATTACTCTCCACCAGCTCCGCCGCCTCCTCCTCCTCACGGCCCCTCGGTGTCTTGCAGCGAGGATCTCGGCGGGGTAGGGTTCTTAGACACCACTTGTAAGATCGTCGCCGATTTGAATCTTACTAAAGATGTGTATATAGAAGGGAAGGGTAATTTCATCGTTTTGCCTGGTGTTAAGTTCCACTGTGCGATCCCTGGTTGCTCTATAGCGATCAATGTCTCTGGGAACTTCTCTCTGGGAGCGGAATCCACGATTGTTTCCGGGACCTTTGAGCTTTCGGCTGGTAACGCTAGCTTTGCGGATGGCTCGGCGGTGAACACGACGGGTTTAGCTGGGAGTCCTCCGCCGCAGACTAGCGGGACGCCGCAGGGGATTGATGGTGCTGGTGGTGGGCATGGTGGGAGGGGGGCTTGTTGTTTGACGGATACTAAGAAGCTTCCTGAGGATGTGTGGGGAGGGGATGCGTACTCGTGGTCGAGTCTGGATGAGCCGTGGAGTTATGGGAGTAAAGGCGGGTCGACGAGTAGGGAGATTGATTATGGAGGGGGTGGTGGTGGGAGAGTGAAGATGAATGTTACGCAGTTTTTGGATGTTAATGGGAGTCTTTTGGCGGATGGGGGTTATGGTGGAGCTAAAGGTGGTGGTGGGTCTGGTGGCAGTATCTACATCACGGCTTATAAGATGTAATGTATTTTTGTTTCTATGCTGTTTTTCCATGGGCTTTAAGTCTTTCTAGTCAGCAGAGAAGGGAAGATTTGCAATAGGCTATGATTTTTTTTTTTAATCTCAAGAACGTAATCTTTAGCGCATTTTGAGTTTAAGGAAATGAATAGAGTTGCACGATACCCTCATGGTTGAATATTGTATGCTAGGACTGTGCTTTATAGTGTCTCTTTTTCTCATTAGGATATGTGATTAAGAATTCATCTTATTCACCTCATATTTTATTTTTAAATATTTTTGAGATCATGCCTCTGAAATTTTCTGTTTGTTATTGTATGATACACATGAAACAACTCGTTTTCTATGTTTATTTCAAAGGTTGGTGGTGAGCCTTTTGTCTTCTCAGATTTTTGGTAAATTGATCTCAGCTAGCATTGCTGTTATTTGAAGTGCAGGACTGGAATTGGACAGATCAGTGCATGTGGTGGGAATGGTTACGGTGGTGGTGGAGGTGGAAGAGTATCTGTCAATATTTTTAGCAGGCATGATGACCCAAGGATCTTTGTTCATGGTTAGATTCTCTTCCTTGGGATCTCACTGTTTGTTTCTGTCCATTGTAATTATATCCACATTTCCAGAACTTGTCTGTTGCGAAATTTTAATGGGTACTAAAGTATGAACCAGTAGATTTCATGCTATAATTCCATTTTCTCAGCTGATAAATCATCACAGCAAAATTTCTCATTCAGATCTTTACTTGGTTAACACCTGCACATTTTATATCTCCTTTGTAGTTTTTCTTTTTGTTTCCAGCGAGTAAATCCTACTTGCTGTCTTCAGTCATGTGAACTAATTACATTCTCCCACATGCAGGCGGATACAGTATTGGATGTCCAGATAACTCAGGTGCTGCTGGAACGCTATACGATGCTGTTCCCCGAAGCCTTTTCGTTAGCAACTACAATCTGACGACAGATACTTATACGCTTCTCTTAGAATTCCCCTTCCAGCCTCTTTGGACCAATGTTTATATTCAGGATAAAGCGCGGGCAACTTGTCCTCTGCTGTGGAGTCGTGTTCAGGTATTTCAAAAGTTAATTTCCAGTGCATGGGATTTGTAGGTCAACTATTTGATCATCTTCCGCAGTTGTAATGTTAGGACTATTTGTGATCTCATATAAAATGACATTGTTTCCTTTTTCTGCAACTCAATATGTAGGTTCAAGGCCAAATTAGTTTGTTGTGTGGAGGTGTTTTGAGCTTCGGATTGGCTCATTATGGTACATCAGTATTTGAATTATTGGCGGAAGAACTCTTAATGAGTGATTCCACTATCAAGGTTAGTCTGTTCCTGGTTCTCCACTTTTCGGAAGTTTGATGCAAGAACATCGTGTCTGTCTCCGCTAGATACGAATATTTCTGTGCTGCTACTATTTGCTTCATTATTGGTTTACCTGGCCATTCTTTATATTCCATGTTCTATTTTGATACTCATGTATTTGTTCGTCATGCTTTGTGTTGTTGGTATGTACCAGGTTTATGGGGCTTTACGCATGACTGTCAAGATGTTCTTGATGTGGAATTCAGAATTGCATATAGATGGAGGAGGAGGAGATACAACTGTTTCGACTTCCATACTCGAAGCTAGCAATTTATTCGTGCTTAGGGTACTCACAAATTCATGTCATTGTTTACATCCTTCAGATAATTTGTGGCAAACCGTTTCATCTAATTTGTTTGTATGACTTCTCAATCTAAATTAGGAATCATCAGTCATTCGATCAAATGCAAATCTTGGAGTCCATGGACAAGGTCTCTTGAATTTAACTGGACCAGGAGATTCGATTGAAGCACAACGGCTTGTTTTGTCACTGTTTTACCAGATTTATGTAAGTGGGTCCCTATTACTTATTTTGATGACATTCCTGCATCAGATGACTATTCTCTGCTGAAAATAGTCGGTGGTGTTTATAGCCACGAAATGCAATGAACAAAGCATAGTTTGACAATCAGTCTCCTTTAGAGGCCATATTGACTTTTAAATAATAGATGTGAAAAAGTGCTTGATGTGGCCGTTCAGGGGATAATGACTTTTTTTTTCCTGGAAATTGAAGGTTGGGCCTGGATCTATTTTGCGTGGTCCTCTACAGAATGCATCCCGAGATGCTGTGTAAGTTTTTAGGAAATGCCACATTATGCTTACTTTGGTTTCATATTCTTCGAAGATAATATCAGCTGACAATAACTGAACTCTCATCCTTTGCAGCACACCAAAGCTCTATTGTGATCGGCAAGATTGCCCCTATGAGCTACTGAGTCCTCCAGAGGATTGCAATGTCAATGCATCTCTATCCTTTACTCTACAGGTATTTCTGCTGTATTTAAACTCGCATGCTATAGCATGAAAATTCTGATAGCGTTTCTTTCTTTCTAGATATGCCGTGTTGAGGATATTATCGTTGAAGGTTTCATCAAAGGATCGGTAGTTCATTTCCACCGTGCAAAGACAGTAACCCTTGAACCTTCTGGAGAGATTAGTGCCAGTGGAATGGGTAACAATAACTATTTTCTTTTTGGATTTTGTTTTGATCGCGCATCCCACTTCTACATTTCGTATGGGCATGTCCTTGGCTTATCGCCAATTTTAATATATAAGGTGCTACGCATTCTCCACATAGGGAGAACGAAGATATGTACTTATACTTTTTAATGTGTTTTTAGTAGCATCATACTTATCCATTTATTTTGTGTTATCGTAGGTTGTAGAGGTGGTGTAGGTGAAGGTAAATTGCTTGGAAATGGCATGGGTAGTGGTGGTGGGCATGGCGGCAAAGGTGGCCGTGTATGTTACAATAACAGCTGTGTCGAAGGTGGAATTACTTATGGAAATGCACAACTTCCTTGTGAGCTGGGCAGTGGAAGTGGCGATTATAGCCCGGACTATTCATCTTCTGGTGGTGGTATTGTAGGTATGAAATGTCTGAGATTTGGTGATTCCGGAGTTCTATTAAACTTGAGAAATTAGGTTGTGTCGTCATAGGAATTTGATGCAAAATGTATGATGTAGACTGCTCACTATTCGTATTTCGTGTGTTGGAAATTTGGCGAATTATATTTTGTTATTTGTGACAAGTTTATGATTTGTAGGCTGTTAACATTGTTGTGTTTCAATAAAAGTCTGTTAACATTGTAGAAGCTTGTCATAGTTTAGGCCATACACTGTTGTGCATGCATCTAGTTGCTATGAAAGCTATAGCATTCATGATGTTTAACCTGTTCCTTCTTTGCCTTTAATTCTGGTCAGTGATTGGTTCAGTGGAGCAGCCTCTATCTAGTTTATCACTTGAAGGGTCAATTAGGGCTGATGGAGAAAGTGTCAAACGTTCAAGCAGAGATGAAAATGGTTCTGTTGTAGCACCTGGTGGTGGTTCTGGTGGAACAGTTCTTTTGTTCCTGCGCTATCTTATTTTGGGAGAGTCATCTCTTCTCTCAAGTGGTGGTGGGTCAGGCAGTCCTGCTGGTGGTGGTGGTGGCGGAGGTGGGAGGATTCATTTTCATTGGTCAAACATTCCCACTGGGGACATATACCAGCCTATTGCTAGTGTAAAAGGAATAATTCATGCAAGGTCTGTCCTCTATATACCTGTGAATAATCCATGCTAGTGTAAACATTCACACCAAATCTTCAACCTGTTTTCCATGGCATTAGTATGTTTTCCCTTTTCCCGTCATTGACTGCATTTACCACTTCTATGCTATTATTTGATTTCGCTTTCCAGCCTGTCGCATTAACACACTATTTCTTTTTGTAACTGTAGGGGGGGAGGGGCAGTAGATGATGGTTTTACTGGCAAAAATGGCACAGTAACTGGAAAGCCTTGTCCAAAGGGACTCCACGGTATATTTTGCAAGGTTAGAAAAACTTGGCTCAACAAGTTCCTGCTCTATAAGACCAGGGCTGAAATTTTCCATTTGTCTTTCTTTTCCTTATCACGATTGAATTATTAATGTAGTTCTCATTATATTCACAATTCCATTCTTTTTCCAGGAATGTCCATCTGGTACATTCAAGAATGTTACTGGATCTGACACGTCTCTTTGCCGCCCTTGTCCTGTTGATGAACTTCCATCTCGTGCTGTCTATGTCCCAGTTCGAGGTATAAATCTGGGGCTCTTGTGTATTGCATATATGCTATAAAAAAATTTCCTAATTGTCGGTGATAAGTTTTGTTTCCCGTTCATTTAGAAGCCTAATTTCTTACTATTCATTTTTCCACGATTATGAATACACTTATGGTTTTCAGAGAGCTGTTCATTTAAGTTGGTTATGGTCTTGTTTTCTTACTCATTCAAACTGGTGCCGAACATGTTTATGTCTCAACGAAAACCCTGGAATTTCTATGCTTAATAACAGGTGGTGTTTCTGAGACACCATGTCCATATCGATGCATATCGGAAAGGTATCACATGCCACACTGTTACACCGCTCTGGAGGAGTTAATTTACACATTTGGTGGGCCTTGGTTGTTTGGTCTTCTTCTGATGGGTCTCCTCATCCTCTTAGCACTTGTACTTAGTGTTGCACGAATGAAATTTGTCGGAGTTGATGATTTGCCTGGCCCAGCACCCACGCATCATGGCTCTCAAATAGATCATTCCTTCCCATTCCTTGAATCACTAAATGAGGTTAGATGATTTTCTTTATCTTGGAACATTAGATCTAAAATTGTTTGCTTGTTGTGCTTTCTTGAAGCAAATAAAGAATGATTTATGTATTTTCTGATTTTTCACTTCAGATGCAACTAATATATGGCCAGCAGACATAACTGAGCTAAATAACCTGCTAAATATTCCTTATAATACACTTTTGTTGTTTATAATGTTGTTCCTTTTTTCAGGTGCTGGAAACAAATAGAGCAGAGCAATCGCAGAGTCATGTGCATAGAATGTATTTTATGGGTCCTAATACATTCAGTGAGCCATGGCATCTCTCGCATATTCCCCCAGAAGAGATAAAAGAGATAGTGTTAGTTGTTCCTCATTTTATTTCATAGATTTTTGGAGACACGTTGTTTTGTCTATGGTTATCTAATAAGTTGCATTGGCGCTATTGGTTTTGGGTTCTTTAGATATGAGGCTGCATTTAACACGTTTGTCGACGAAATCAACTCTATAGCTGCATATCAATGGTGGGAAGGTGCAATATATAGTATTCTTTCAGTGGTTGCATATCCGCTTGCGTGGTCATGGCAGCAATGGCGGCGGAAGTTGAAGCTGCAAAAATTGCGTGAGTTTGTACGTTCAGAATATGATCATTCCTGTTTGCGCTCCTGTCGCTCCCGCGCTTTGTACGAGGGTCTGAAGGTAATTTCTGTGTGATTTATTTGATCTCATAACTGATTAACAGGAGTACAGATTTCTGAATACCTGTTTCGTTTTACAAGGATTTGGTGTTTTACTTTGGCCTTCTTATTCTATTAATTTTTTTTTATAAATTTAGGTCGCTGCCACCCCAGATTTGATGCTTGCATATCTGGATTTCTTCCTTGGCGGGGATGAGAAAAGGACAGACCTTCCACCTGGGATTCACCAAAGGTTTCCAATGCCCATATTGTTTGGTGGTGATGGCAGTTACATGGCTCCTTTCTCACTTCAAAATGACAACATTCTTACTAGCCTGATGAGTGAGGTTGGTTCCTTAGTTAACAAGAAGTAGTTTTAGCTGACATGTTATAGGTTGTATTGATCTTTGTCATTGTTTTATTTTCCCAGCTCGTTCCTCCCACTACTTGGTACAGATTGGTGGCTGGTGTAAACGCTCAGTTACGCCTTGTTCGACGTGGGCGTCTGAGATCAACGTTTCATTCTGTTCTGAAATGGTTAGAAACTCATGCTAATCCTGCTCTGGAAACACATGGCATACGGGTTGATCTAGCCTGGTTCCAGACCACAGCTTGTGGCTACTGCCAATATGGTCTCTTGATTCATGCTGATGAGGATTGTGAACCAACATCACCTCAGTGTGTCAGTGAAACAGCATGGACTGAAATCCAGCCACGGTAAATAAATGAGAAACTGTCTCCTTTCATAGGGTCCATTTCAGTGAAAACAGTCATGATACTATTCTTTCTCCTGAATGCGCTGTGTTGTCTGAAGTTGAATATAAAGTATGAACTTGAGCATTCTAGATAAATAAGATGATCACTTAAGAAGTTTTAAGGTTTTTTTTCGTGATGTCACACACTTGAGCATGTTTCGTGAAGTTTATGCGGGGTTTTGATATCTTATTCTTGTAACTTCTAGTTACGGTGTGACTGCACATAAAGAGAATTCTTCGGCACATTTAAGAGAGACTATGCTCTACAATGAAAACCACACAAACGCTGAGGATAATACAACACGCAGAAAGAACTATGGAGGGATAATCGACCTTGACAGCTTACCGAGTCTGAAAGAGAAGAGAGATATGTTTTTCCTTCTCTCTTTCTTAGTTCACAACACTAAACCTGTGGGCCACCAGGTACCGCTCCAATCAAAATCCTTATAGTATAAATGTCTTGTTATATGTTGTGCCGTCCAACTTTCCAACAATTTTAATGTCTCTTCCGGATGTTATGTATTACAGGATATGGTTGGCTTAGTTATATCAATGATACTTTTAGGAGATTTTAGTCTAGTCTTGCTCACGCTGCTCCAGCTATATTCGATTTCTTTGGTGGATGTACTTTTGGCTTTGTCTATATTACCTCTCGGCTTGCTTTTGCCATTCCCCGCTGGGATCAATGCCTTATTCAGTCATGGACCCAGACGCTCTGCTGGCTTAGCACGTGTTTACGCTTTGTGGAACTTCATGTCCTTGGTTAATGTGGTAAGTTCTCTTTGTTTTTTTTCTTGTGTTGTTGACAAATGTCACATGAGTATGAATTTAAACAATTATATCTGTGGGTGTTGATACCTTAGAAGATGTTACATGTCTTAAGTTATTTGACAAGTTTTGGTTCTGTGACAGTTTGTTGCATTTCTCTGCGGATATGTTCATTATAACAGCGAATCATCAGCAAGCAAGAAAATCCCATTTCAGCCGTGGAATATAAACATGTGAGTATTACTACAATGCAAAAGAAATACATTTTGACAAAAATCTGGGTATATATGGTTTGTGATGCGTGTTACGGTGATGCAGGGGTGAAAGTGAATGGTGGATATTTCCAGCGGGACTGGTCGTGTGTAAGATAATGCAGTCACAGCTCATAAATCGGCATGTAGCAAACTTGGAGATACAAGACCGCTCGTTGTATAGTAAGGATTATCAGCTGTTTTGGCAGTCGTGACCAAGTCTTGTCAGGTAATATTTTGGAGTACAGATTAAAAACATCCCAGGTCCCCAGTTTGTTTTTTTTTTTCCTTCTCTTGTAATTCTATTGCTACTCTTAGGTGAATAGAATTAGGGATACAAAAGAGAGAAGGAACTGTGATTGTCAAGGGGAAAAAGAAAGAAAACAAGTTAATTTGATGGATATATTATTAGAGGGGACAAGAAAACTTTGTTATCTAAAGATCCTGTTTAGGGGAAAAAGGAATTGGTTTCGGTTTTGGTTTTGGTTTTGGTTTTGTTTCTAGTGGATGGTTGTATTGGTGAAGGTCCTTGTTAAGGTTTGTATGTAAATAAGTGAGAAACCAATGATCTATCTACCTTTTGGGGCTGTGTTTATTATATCTGCCTCAATGCTCTTTAATGATTAAGTTGTTTATTATACTCTTTATGGCGTTTGAGTTCTTAACTACCAACAACACATGAATTACTGTAGAATGAGTTAAACAAAAGAGTATATAGATTCCAAGATTGAGCAGAGAAAGCTCCCAATGAAAGCTTACTGGTTTAAAACATTTAATGAACCCCTTTGACCAAAGCAAGTAAAAGCCCTCCCATAAGAGCTGAACTTGAAGCAGCAGCGAGGCCTTGTCGCATAGACAGAAACCCACCTGTAGCAGCACCTGCTATGATCGAGTTCCATGGATCTTCTTTCTTCCTAATGTACACCATCGTGTAGTCAAACGCCGAGAAAAGACCTCCAACAACAGCAAAACTACCTCCTATACGAGGAGCGTTCATGCTCACAGCTTGTGCTCCTCCAACGAAACGACGTCCTTTCGAGGAATTGTAAGTCCCTTTTAAGAAATGAAACACAGAACCTCCAATAGCTCCCATTCCAAATGCTCCACCGATATCATCAACTATATGGTGTAGGCTATGTTCCCTAGCTTTCTTCTGTGTTTCCATCACCCTTTTGTATTTCTGCAAAACACAGTTTAAAAGATAAGAAAATGAGAGGAAGAAGCTTCAAGGACTTCATTCCAATCTAGCTAAGGCATATCATCAATTAATCAGCTTTATTACAACCCAATGATAATGCTGGTCTCTGAAGTTGAAGAAGGGCATCATCAGAGTTCAGAGACACAAGTCACACAACACAAAAACAGAATCATTCGGTCATCTTATTACTAAACTAGAGAAACCTCCACCTAGTTAGTTGTACAATACAATCCACAAATCAGAGCTTAAAAAAATCATGACATTTGATCAAGTAAAATCGAAGCTAAGCCTTAGAGGTTAACAGGCAAATGAATTGAGCTCAACACAAGAATCCAGAATACCAGAAAATACATCACAGAAACTTAACCTTACGGGTCACTGGAACTCTGATTCGATTAAGAACTAACAGAACAGAGACCAAACAACACTAACCAGAATAAAAAAAACGAGCTATGTGAAGTCGCTTTTGATCAAAGAGGGTGCTCCGACTGCCCGCAGAGCCCTCGATTTTAGGGTTTAGGTCAAAGCTATAGGACAATTAGGTCCTCCCTCGAATCCGTTTGCTCTCCCTCTCCATATTATTTTTGCTGAGGCAATATATATATTAATATATATAAATAAACGAAAAAGTAACCTTTTAGTTGTTTCGTTTTAAAATTCAGGACAGAACAAGAATGCTTTCTTGTGTTTGTGTCTTCTGTCTTGTAATAGAATTGGTATAACTAAAATTATCAATGAGCCTTGGAAGACTTAACTTTTAGTTAAGAGTATTCAATTTTCTCAGATGAACAAACTTAACTTTTAATTATAGAGAATCCAAATTTTCACGGATACAGAGTCTTTTCTTTTTCATTACACAAAGTGGTTTTAGTTTTAGTTATGTTTGAGACAAACCAACAACTCTCTTTTACTTATTAGCAACAGCACTAATGTGTTGCTGCCTATATGTATCCCACCACCCTCTTTGTATCTTCGGTTTTAAAGACATCAATCATCAATGCTCCGCTGCACTCGAATGGTAAGCTCGCCGCCTCAACTGAGATTCCCCTGATGGCTGCTGCAGATATATCTTCGTTGGATCGTTAGGGTCCACGTACCTGCACATACACACGACTTTTTTTAGAGACAAATACTAACCAAAACCTTACGGTATGATAGAGAGGGGGAACTTACGCATGTCTCATCATTTCATCAACAGGGGTCTGTGAGGCTTGAAGGGGATCAACACGTGGTGCTGCCGCTGCTGTCTCTGCAGCTTGTTGCATTTGTCTATTGTACTGCCTCACTGATGATATTAGATTCAAGAAGAGAGGGACAAATGTTCCGCAACCACCTTCCTTAAATAGGATCTTGAAACTGTGTGTTGAATACAGTGCTCTATGCTCGTTCTCTGGTACCACCTGGAATTTTTTTTTATTACATGCCAAAGGGGTGTATTGTAAGTGAATTTTATGTATGGTAGTTTTCTGACAAGAAAAGGGAAAGTTCACGTAAAGTTTGTTTACTTACAGGCTCAACTTGTCCAGATATATTGTTGCAGTGGAATATTGGCTGGTTGAATTTCTCCGCGTGGATGTAAAGCTACAAAAATTAGAGTAACATATAAGACCATTAACTGCCAGATCTATGAGTATATCACTAGAGATTTTACTAGTCACTCGACTCACTCCTATAGTCCTATGTATGTAACATGAAGTTAACTATACTTACAGAAATATACTTTAGTGCCATGTATAAACTGAATAAGGAGAGAAAAACATAAAGATCAAATCACTGTACCATAGGCATGTCAAAAGCAACAAAGTTCTCAACAGGCTTGCTTGCCACAAAGACCATCCGAATGTTAGACAAGTATATCACTCCCTTGGCCTTAACATGACCTCCATGTCCCCTGGACCAAACAAAAAACACAACGTCTCAGCAAAGTGTTTAAGACCTTATGTATAGTCTGTTCAATCATGGGGAGTTGTCAATTGGTTCATGAGCTAGAATAAACAGATCCAAACCATACCGGTGCATATAAACCCTAAACCTACAATCAAGAAAACAAGATTAGAAAGAAAAGACGAACCCAGGAATCTTGTCGACTTCAAACTCAACACCATCTCTGACAAGAACAAACATTTCATTAACAAAAGGAACAGGCATCCCATTGGGCATCAACTGTGGGTTAAGCGCCATGGCTGCAGTTTCAATTCTTCCTTGCTACGTAACCTGATCACCACACAAGCTATCATCCGATCACACAAATGAAAATGTAAAACACATTCCAACACAAATCTAATCAACAAAAAAAAAAAACATCAAAACCTAAAACCCTCAGCATAATTTTAACCATAACACATCCTTCAATTTTACAAATTAACATGGTTCGGACAGTATAGAAAACAAAACAAAACCTAGATTTTACAATCACAATAACCGACAAACAAATAAACCAGAACATAACACATGTAGTGCTCTCTAAGTATATAGAGAATTAAAAATCCAAGTTTAATTTCAAGCAAAGCCTGAACGATCGGGACAACTTGTTCCCGCCGTCTTTGATCTGAAAACTAGTAGAATTTTCCGGCAAGTCGAACGATTTTAAAAGAACATACCTCGATCGACTTCTGATCGGAGAGAATTTAATTGGACGAAGAAGACGAGAGAAGTAATAAACGGACTCGCTATTATAATCAGAGCTTCTCGCTTGTTCCAGATGCAAAAAGATCACGCGGTTGATAAGAAAACGTGTTTATTCTTTACCTTATTAGTCCCTCAACTTATTTTTTGTTTCGATTTTGCCGAGAATAAATATTGGTTATTCACTTTCAACATTAATTCTATTTGGGCTTTTTAAAGGCTAAAGCTCAGGACTACTCAGCCCATTTGTCTTCTGTGTTATTGAAGTGATTTTTTTTAATTAGTTGGGTTGAAACAATTTTACTGGACTGATGTTCTGTTTTATTTCCAAGTTACTGTGATTTTGTTCTTTTCTTCATAAGTTTTTTTTTTTTTTTCCATTTTCCGAACATGTTTGTATGAATTGGTTGATTACAAAAATGCAACCATATTTGATACCTCACCTTAGATCACATCACATGGTTGGTTCTTAACATGGAAACATAATGCGGTTTTCAAATCTTTTGGTACATCTATTTATTTAATGGAAAATGCCTACTTACCATGTCATACTGCACTGCAAGTAATCATTTCAAACGGATCCAAGACAACAAAGCATGTTCCCATATTAAGAGATTTTGATTGCGAGGGTAAAAAGTAATTTTTTTAAGACAGTACATAATTAGTAGACTGGATTTATTATTATTCCACAAACAAGAACCAAAGACAGAAGAGAGTGCTCGAAACATCATAGTGTAGAAGAAAGTAGAAAACAACACAAACAACACTTATACAAGCCTCAAGTACACACTATTTAAGGTTGTGAATAGCAGAAGCAGCAGAGGTTTCTTCAACACAATGTCTTTAACGGTAGTTTCTGTAGACAGGACTGTACATGCAGCTCTCTGCAAACTTCACCAAATCCTTTGCACGTGGCAGGTTCGACGCCAATCCTATACCCCCACAAATATACATCATCAGCACAACTTTTTATACAAGTCAAGAACTTAGGTTAAAGAATTAAAGTCGGTTTTAGATGAATGGAACTAACCGAGGTCATAGGTTGTTGCGGCCACACTGGCTGCAATGTTAGCAGATATCTCTCTGATGTTAGAGAAAGGAGGGTAGATCAGACCGTTGGCGAAATTCTCTTCTGTGACTTGAGCTGCCAATGCTTCAGCTGTTGAACACACACACACACAGAGACAAGTTAAGTAAAGAGTTTTACTCAGAATCTTTTAGTCTCTGTCATAAGTTTTACTTACAAGCTGCGAGGAGCATGTCATCACGGACACGAATAGCACCGGACATGATCAAACCAAGTCCCAGACCCGGGAAAATGTAACAGTTGTTTGCCTGTTAGGGTTTTGATGTAAGCATTCAGATTAAGTGACAGAGAAAAGAATATGGAAAAAATAGCAACATACCTGGCCAGGCAAGTAAGTTTTTCCGTCGTACTCAACAGGATCAAACGGGCTTCCACTGCCAAAGATTGCACGACCCTATTTTAAGCATATATTATAATCAGACGTTAGGACATGAATCATGTTCATATATGTCATATGAGAGAATATACCTTGGTCCATGTGTAAGCCTGTTCTGCAGTACACTCAGCTTGAGAAGTAGGGTTTGAGAGAGCAAGAATCAACGGTTTCTATTAACCAACACCAAGAACAGCATTAGAACAATAGCACTACATGCCGTGTTAATCAAGAAAGCTGAAAAGAAGAACAAGAAGAAACCTCGTTGTTAGTAGCCATGGCTTCAACAACTTCCTTTGTGAAAGTCTGACCCACACCAGAGGTTCCAATGAGAACGGTTGGTTTGATTGCCTGTTTTTTTTTTAAAAAAGATTCAACAAAGAGTGAATAAAAAAAAACTAAAATCAGGAGATTTAAAGATGAGTTCATTGCGTACATTCACAGCACCAATGAGGTCCTTGACTGGCTCATACTCATGCGCCCATGGCTGCTTGAAATGCTGAAGCGATTCTTTGCGTGAGCTAACGATCAGTCCCTGTGAAATAAAAGTTTAAAAGAGCAACATAAGTGAACAATAAAGGTTTAAGCTAATGAGGATGAAACTGGTCTTGGTGGTTGTTAACAATACCTTAGAGTCCACAAGCCAAATCTTCTTCCTGGTCTCCTCAATTGGAGCTCCAGTCTACAAAATACCTATTCTTAGCCAGAGAAAAACTAAGTGACTTCTTAGAGTTACTAACCTCTTTAGAAATCTTAAGGGCAATTAGCTCAGCAATACCGGTTCCAGCCTACAAAAAAAACAGCGTTATCAATCAGAAAAAAACATATATTGAAGATATATCATAAGCTTATAAAGAGTATAATGCGTTGTGGTCACACCTCTCCAGCACCCAAGAACAAGAAGGTATGGTCAGAAAGGCTTTTACCAAGCACCTTCTGAGCTGCAATAAGCCCAGCAAGCACCACTGATGCAGTACCCTGCAACACAAGACACAAGTTCTTGATAAAGTTAGCGCTAGGACACCTCAAACAACAAAGAGAACGATTTTTGAGGAAATGATCTTTTACCTGGATATCATCATTGAAGACAAGATGAGTATCCATGTACTTAGACAGAAGGTCAAACGCATTGTGATTTGCAAAATCTTCAAACTGAAAAATAAATAAATAAGAGTATGTATCAGGACATCTTAAAAAAAAAAAAAGAAACAATAATATCCCTAAGCAGAATCCATCACTCTCACCTGTACCAACACTTTCTCTCCGTAGTTCTGCTTCACAGCACACATGAACTCGTGCAGAAACTCTGCATACTCCTGAATCACAAACACAAAACAGACTTTTTCAGTTTCTGTAGAAAACCATTGTACTAGTTAGCCATAATAAGGAAAGA
Source organism: Eruca vesicaria subsp. sativa (assembly GCA_932364175.1). Taxonomy (NCBI): domain Eukaryota; kingdom Viridiplantae; phylum Streptophyta; class Magnoliopsida; order Brassicales; family Brassicaceae; genus Eruca; species Eruca vesicaria. The sequence goes on along the minus strand of CAKOAT010058488.1, from coordinate 15,590 downwards.
GAGTGGTAAAGAACCTGCCCAGTTGCTCTTCTCTGTTTAAGGCCAATGTAGAATTCATCATCCAGCAACTTCTGGTTGTTTGTACCCACATCAATAGTGATTGGAAGGCACTGCATTGTGAACACCAGATTTAAAATGACAAGTAGTACCAGTTTCTAGGCACAGAACATTGCACATTTCTTGTGTTCTAGTGCTTACAGCTGATGGACGGATTCCTCCCAAAGCTGTGTAAAGAGAGAGTTTCCCCACTGGAATTCCCATTCCTTGGCAACCAAGATCTCCAAGACCGAGAATCCGCTCACCATCAGTAACTACTATAACTTGAATCCCTCTCTGAGGCCAGTTCTTCAACACTTCAAGAATCTTTCCCCTACAGAAACATAACATTCACTTTAGACTATCTCAAAATGGTAAAAAGAGAGAAAGAGATTTAATGAAAGCGTACTTCTCATTCAAGCTGATGTAGAGACCCTGTGGCTTCCTGAAAATGCTACCATACTTCTGGCAAGCCTCACCAACTGTTGGTGTGTACACAACTGGAAGCAACTCCTCCACGTTGTCAATCAAAAGCTTATAGAACAACCTCTCGTTCCTTTCCTGTATACATGAGCCACAAATCTTTAGACACATTTTCTCTACTACTACTAAACTTGAGGGAACAATCCAAATCAACCTGAAGATCCATTAGGGCCATGTAACGCTGTAGAGGCACAGTGTACTGGCGAAGATTATGCATCAGCTTCCTCTCCTAATCAACAAAACCACAAGTTAATTAACACACAAAACAAACCAAGTGAGTTATATTTTTTTTTTTTGTATTTAAAATCACCTGAACTTCCTGACTTATAACAACAGGGGGAAGTAAACCAGTTAAGTAATGAGCATCTCTCTCTTTATCAGTGAACGCAAGTCCCTTGTTGTATCTTGGGTCACGCATCAACGAGTATCCACTGAAAAAAAAACATTTCCATTTCCCACAATAAGTTTCTTATATACATCTCTTACTTCAACCACAAGAAACATCAGCTTCATTAGTTCACATAGTTTTCTTGTCTCCCAAGTTTTATTAAACTAAGAAACCGATGAGCTTCACTTAACAAAGATTCGTTAGAGCATCTCTAACCCCACTACATAATTTACTGTAAAATGGAGTCAGAAATTGACTGACGAAGAAACAAAAAACCAACTACTCCATTTACAGAGTAATCACTTTTCTGTTTCTTCATCACTCCATTTTCCACTCCATTTTGCAGTAAGTTATGGGGTGGGGTTGGATATGCTCTTAGAAACCTAAAAGCAAGCGGTTCTCTTATATCAAAGTTCAAAAACAGAGTGATGACTTACTGACCTAGCAACGGAGGTAACCCAAGGAGTAACGAGCTGATCCAAGGTAGCTAAATCCTCACCGTACACGTCGGAGATACCACCTCCGACACCGGATCTGTTATCGGCGACATCCTCACAAGGGAGTTCAGCAGGAGTACTTCCCATATCTCTCTTACGAGCTAACACAACGTTGGTGGAATCAAAAGGTTTACGGAGAGCTTTGGTGAATGATTGAGTTGGAAGATATTTGTGATGGATGATGCAACTCATGGATAGTGTGGAATTATATAAGCTGAGGAAAATTATTATTTTTAAATAAATGGAAAAGTCGTTAAAATGAGAAGAAGGTGGAAGGAGACATCCTCCTCTCGTGTAGGTCCCTCTCTTCGTCCATTACCTCTTTCTATATTCTTTGTTTACTTATTGTAATGTCGTTTATTACATAACTTTCACTTTTTAATAATTGTCTTTTTTTTTTTCCTAACTACTCCACTAAACTGAGAATCTAATTCATTTCAGTCTTGAGGTAATTGCAAGTATGTGTGTTAAGTAATTATAGCCGTATATATATATAGGTAAAGTCGAGATGGATAACCTTAAATATGTGATGTTTTCATGCGTTCTGAATTCGTCTAATGTGACTAAACTTTGTAAGATGTAGTTTTTTTGTCAAGTAAACAATATAGAATGAGACTGTAAGATAGAAGTGGTGTCATCCATTAGATAAGTACGTACTGTTATAACTAAATCAAGTTGATGGTCCTTGATAGAGATTCATTTTTAGTGAATAAAAGAACAAAAGAGTGACAAACCCCACAATAATTGAGTATAGGCTTATGTGGACTTTGGTGCGATGGTATATTCTGAATTGTTAAATGATCAAATTTGAGGCTGCGGCGATATGTCAAATGATCAAATTTGGCAGCCGTATTGGACCCCAGCCTGACCATATTACTAACAAGATATTTACTTTTATTAGATCGAATAAACCACATCAAATAGGTATCAACTGGTGTTTGTAAAGGATGTTTAGTCTGTTGATTAGCTTAATCTATAACCATTATGGATATGGATTCATAGTCTCTGAATTCATATTCATAACCCAAAACCACACATATTAGCTTTTATAATAAGTTTTTGTGCCAATTTTGTATGGTTCATTTACATATTCGTCAGCAATGGGTTCGTCAAAATTCAAAAGTGTAGCTTCTCACCCTTGATTGTCGTTGTCACTCTCTATTTTCTTTTGTTTGTTAGGTCATTCATGTTTTCTTGTGTTCAAACAAAACTAAACTAACATGGACCATCACGTATTTATAGTCGATCAAAAATTTAATTTTCTAAAACGTATTGAAGGAATCATCAACTCTAAAATGTTGTTTTTTCACCAACTCTTACACTTTAAAATTTACCTTTTCTACTTTATCCGTTGATACTTTTTAATTTATCATGCTTACGCTGATAATATGAATTAGGTTTTACAATGTTTGATATCTATGCATCTTCTTCTATCTCTTTGGTTGGTTCTGTTATATATTTGAGTTTTCCTCTTAGAAGAAAAAGTATTGAGTAAATGTATGATTATGAAAATTAAGTATTGACTTGACATATTAATATTGTAAGATCAATTGATATATAACAGTGTCTTAATTTGCTTCAATCCAAGAGCATCTTTTCGTAATATTGTAATTGCACAAGAAGTTAGATACCTGATGCAGTTACAATAATATACCATGTAGGTCACAGATAAAAATAAACATTTTCTTCAATACATTCGTCTTCTTAATTATTTTCTTTTTTCAATATATTCTTCATACATAGATTAAAGTTAAATATTGGAATATGAAACATGAACTTCAAATTATTCATTATGATAACCGAAAACATTACTTTATACCATTAGATTTCATAAGGTAGTACTTACTAGATTCCACAAGAATCTCCCCCCGGTCCACCATATGAAAACAAAATAGATTCTTTGAAGAAAATACGTTTCTTACCATCTCTTAAACCATAACATTTGTTGTTATCCAATACCTTTTCTAAATTATATTTGTTACTTTCTTTGACTTTAAATTCAGAATCTAAGATTTGAAGGTTCTTAACATGAGCAGCCGCTTTCTCATCTTCAGTTGGTAGATGACCATTACCCATTGGCGGACTTATACCAGATGATGAAGCGCGGGCTGCTCCCGTAACTCCAACTATATCCACACCATTACTTATAAGATCAAATAGTTCTTTTGGCCAATAACCAACATGTGTATCTGGTCCATTGTATTTTACATCTGTTGTCCACCAATTTCCTGTTACTTTATCCTTTAATATATTCAAAAAATACATACATATTAAATATTAGAAAAACATATTGGTAACATAAATTTAAGTATATTCATCTTACTTGTAAAATACTAGTATATACAGCTCTTTCTCCTTGTCCTTTGCCGGGATAAGGAAAAGGTGCACTTAAAAGATCAGTTTTTGACACTTGAACAAAACCAGGACATATTGTATTATAACAGCCTGCTCCATTGGCACCCTATCAATATTTAATTTTGATATATCAATATAACTTAAATGGAATAGTGGATACTATAGAATAAAAAACTGAAATTATTAATAGATTTTACAAAGGTTTTATTTTTTTGTTCCATTCCAAAAATGGAATATATGGAACTGATTTTTAAAAAGTTTAATTGTAAATTGTAAAAAAAAAAAAATTGGAATCATATGGAATGATGCAAGACTTAAAAGACTTAAAAAATCAACATTCCAGTCACATCCAAAGTTTGAAAGACTTCAAAAATCTTATACTACAAGAATAACGATGCATGCATTAGATTAATTTCTGATAAATATATTTGTTATTTATTTATATTTCAAATACTAATATAAAGTTTTAATAACACTGTTCATGTTTTTAGTTTTCATTTTCTATTAACATGCGTATTTATAACAAAGTACCTAAAGTACGAGGCAAAATCAAAAGAGTGGGATCTAGTACTAATTTCAAATATTTTGGCTTAAAATTTATTACATGAAAAGATGAGTATTCATTCCATTTAATTTCTGTTAATTTCAGTTTATTTTTTTATACTTTAAATGCACATTTTTTAATATAAATATTAATTTAATATTTTTGATAGAAGATTCATGAAATTTTTTTGTAACGTTTCAATTAAAAAAATTTAGAAAGTATAATTGATATTTATATTTCCCGATGTATATGAAAAGAAAATTCGCACAAGAAAATAAAAAATTATTAGCACGATGTAGGGATGGGTAAAAGATCCGAACCGAATTTGATCCGAAAAAGTAGTACTAAATCCGAACTGAGATTGAAGTGTCCGAATGGTTTCAAAATTTTAATGTCTAGAGAGCTGAAACTAAAAATCTGAAATGTTTCGGGTATCCAAAAATATATTAGAATCAAATTTATATACTTAAATATGTTAGCTACTTTGAAGGTAGCTAATATATATATAAATACATATATAGTTTTGACAAAAAAAAACATCTTAGCTAATTTTAGAGTTAATATCCAAAACTATATATATAAAATTCATAAGATATTTTGAATTTGTCCAAAAATATTTTAAAATACATACAAATAGTCAGAAGTAAATAGCTAAAATAGTTAAAATATTCAAACACCAAAATTACTTAAAATATATATCGATCATCCATCTAAATATTTAAATTAAACCAATTTTATGTTAAATTTAGGTATTTTATAGATATTACTTAAATTTATGTTCTAGATTGTTTTAATTTCAGATTTTAATAAATTTAAAGTATATATGAATTTTATTTTTAATTTTAAAAAATTAATGGGCTATCTGAATACGAACCGAACCCGCCAAGAGAATCTGAACCGAAATTTATAAATACCCGAATGAATTTAAGATCTTTAATCTTGAAAATCCAAAATCAAAATATTCCTGAACCAAATCTTGATGAAGTGGACACTTATCCAGGTTTGAAATATGTCATTTAATTAGGATGTTATTAATAATGTATCATATATGTACCTTCCAAAATCCATAACTCCATGTGCGGTTGTCACCGAATAAATTTGGATTCACCTATATATAAATCATATTAAAGCATTCTATATTTTAAAGTAATCACGTTGATTAAATAACATAAACATTGATTTACCATCCAGCCAGTTTGGATGGAGTTAACTTTGTTGTTGACTTCACTTTCTACATATATGGTAGTGTATGAAATCTGGTCGTGATTAACATTCAAATCATGCACACTCATCCACGCTGCCAAACCATGGTAAGGGCCTTTATCTTGTGTTCTAACTCCGGCAAACTTCAAAAATTCAAATTTATTTATATTTTCAGATTATAGATTTTTTTTTTTTTGTAACACAAATTTCAGATTGTAGATATTTGTAAATTTACCAATTTGAAATAGTTGTACTTACATGTATTCCATGACCTCCAGCCGTAAGTGGAGTAACAAAATTTTCTGCCCAATATTTACCATCTGCAAAATTTTCTTTTGTGTTCCTTTGTATAGGAACCGTTCCATTTGGACAGTTGATGGTTCTTTTAATTTCATTTATTTTTTGACCATTATGTTTTGGTTTAGGTATGTAAAATGATGGTTCCATCTATTCAAATTGGATAGACACACAATAAGTATATTATGAGAAATCAAACTAAATTAGGATAATCCAAAAAACATGAAAAATACAAGTTAAACTTAACATAAAGGAGAACACAAACACTTATTTTAAGGAACAGATTTGGTAGATATATTACAAAAGTTTGACTTTATAACGTCACTTAAAATATGCCAAATTAAGTATATATATAAATAAAAAATAATGTTATATTCCAAATTTTGTCTTTATAAAATCACTTACAATCTTCAAAATTAAATAAATATATAAATAATGATAATATTTTATAAATAAGTTTACAATTAACAGAATTTTTTTTTAATTTAAATAATGCATAGTAAACAAATTTTAAGCAAAAATAAAGCTGAAGATGGTTTTTTATTGGATGGTTTGTTAGCAATGTATAACACATAATTTATTTAGGCATGTAATATATGAAAAATAATGATTAAAGTTTTTTATATAATTTAGTAAATCTCAAGATCAAATAGATTTAGATTAATCTATTGGGGGATACGTGATCCACATGTAAACTTATGCACATGGCTTGTAAATGGCTCAAAGACAAGGATCCATATCCGTGTGAGGTTTCTAGAGACAAACATGAAGTAGTTTCTTCTAGTAGGGTTTAAACTCAACCTCGATTCAAGAAGGAGTTCGTCCTTACCATTGGATCAAGATGTTCCGAATAATAATTAAAGTTATTATAAGATAAAAATCAAGGAAAAAATCTAAATTTACTTAAAATAAAAATATTTTAAATATTTCAAATACATCTAACGCAAAAATAAAAATAAAAATGTTAAAAGATAAAAGATATAACAATAACATTTTAGAGAATAAAACCTGGATTTTATGATTATGGAGTAGTGGATGACTTAAGGAAGGTTGTTTATGTATATCCACACAATCGTATATGACCTTTTCATTTAACTAGGACAAAAAAAAACCTTCAGAGCAAAAAAAAAGCTATGATATATATTTTTTTAATATAATACATATTTTCAGTGTACCTTGAAGAATTTCACATTTTCTTCAATTTCTCTTGATTGAATTGCAGAAATTGTGAATATGAATATGAACGCGAGGAGTTTGACAACAAAATCCATGAGTTATATGACAATATATTTTAATACTTTGAAGTTTTATGTGTGTTAGATCTCCTTGTAAGCTCAAATATATATATATAATTATAATTGTGAAGGATGTGGAAATATATTGCTTTCCATCTTTTTATGTTTTTTATTAATAGTAACATAAATATATTAAAGTTAACTTTATCCATAATCAATATGAATCCAATGGACTTCTTAATACTGGATATTGGTTCACTTGGATTTATTTCTTTTAAAATAAACATTAATCAAACACTTAATTTTCCTCAAAACTTTCGTTTTGAATTTACTTTTTTATTTTCCTGTTATAAATTATTTTTATTAATTGTAACATAAATATATTTAAAGTTCACTTTATCAATTTGAATCCAAGGGAGTTTTTAATACTGGATATTGATCCACTTGGATTTTATTCCATTTAATACAAACACTAATCAAACACTTAAATGTCTTCAAAACTTTTTTTAAAAAAATTTCTCTTTTATTATGTACTATTATAAATAATGTTTTTAGTTGTATGTATGTAACCACATATTTCTTCCTTCCAATTAAATTTACAATATAATAATATTACTCCGCAGAACCTTTACTACAATGAAATAAATAAACATATTGATTACATCTATCTATTGCTTTGTTGGATTTTTTTTACAGGTCTACTTTACCTTGGTTAATAAAAAACATTAATCTACTCATATGTTTTTTAAATATATTTCAAATACATATTAATTTGCATAGATTTCAATTAATTGTGTTTACTTACTTTAGTTATTTGTTATAATATTATTTGATAATCATCATTATCTGAAAAGATTATATATTATGTTTAACAAAATATTTTACATAATGATATTAAATATTTATTAATGTATAATTACTCATAAGCTAAAAACAAATTTCATTCATTTGATAATGATCATTATCTGAAAAAGATTCTATATTATCTTATCCAAAATATTTTACATCATAATTTTTATTAAAATTAATATAAATCCATGTGTATGGTAATGCTTTTAAAGTTTATTTTATATAATAAATATTTTTTATTAAAATAAATAACTTTATGTCATATAAAATTAATATTTAATTTATTGTTAAATATTTCAAAAGCATGAGAATTATATATTATAATGGTTTTTGAATTAATAATATATGTTTATATATATTTTTTTCTGTAAAATTATTAAACACACAAGTGCGAATAAATTACCTAATTAAAATACATATCAAATTGTTAATTGTGTTTGTTATTAACTATGGAATTCGTTTTATGGATTCCCACTCTATCTAAAAACCAAACCAAGATCATGGTTATTGCGAATCCAATTGATGAAATCTGGGTTTGGAGCTTTGGAGACAACATCACCATAATTTGGATGGTCGGAGCATGACGAGGAGAGCCACATATAACTTCCAAAGCAGATAATTAAACGGGAAAATGTTATAACAATTCTGAAAATAATAATTACTGATATTTTAAATTCTGAAAATAATATTTACTGATATTTTAAATTTTGAAGTTTTCTGATTAGCACTTTAAACTTTTAAAGTAAAATATATATCTCACAAATATTCGACTTAACTTATTTTTTCATTAAGTAAAAATTGACATGTCAAACATGTAAAAGAACAATTTGTCATATTGTTTTATAAAATAATTATTTAATTAATACAAGGCAGGAAATTAAAAATAAATAAATACAAGTTAGAAACTAAACTAAATTTTCAAAATTTAAATAAAAATTCAGAAAATATAGAAAAAAATCAAAAAGATTAAATTGAAATACAAAAATTCAATAAAAATTCAGAAAACTAAACAAAAGTTAAAGAAAATTATCAAATCTAAAAAATTCAAAGTAATTATTTAAAAACTACAAGACTACGCATTTAAGAAGTCTATTTGAAACCATCATCGCCAACAATGCTATGTTTATAAATTTTATGATCTATGATGACATGTTAGTTTTTTATTAGAAAATCACACAAAAATTACAAGATTGCTTTTTTAAAAAATGTGACATATTCTCGTTGACAATAAAAGTTTCAAACATATCACTACTGATGATGATGGTTTGAATCCGTTTACATTTTCTAGTATTTGTGATTTTTAGTTGATATATTTTCAATTTTCTGACTTTATTTTTAATTTTATTTAATTTATGTTGTTTTGAATTTTGTTTAGTTTATTAGCTTTCTGATTTTTAATTTAATTTTATAGATTTTTATTTAGCTTTACTGTTTTTATTTAATTTATGTATTTTAATTTTTTATTCATTAAATAATTATTTGTGAAAAACTGATACATCATCATTTTACATGTTTAATATGTTAGTTTTTTTACTTCATCAACAAGTATGTTAAATTGAATTCTTTTGTGATACATTATTACTTTGAAATTTTAAAATGATGATGAGAAAACTTCAAAATTTAAAATTGAAAATTGTATTTTATATAATATATAATTCAATTTAAATGATATTAATATATATATATATATATATATATATATTTATATATATAATCTAATATTTATTAAATAAGACATCTTACTCGTATAATGTTATGAACATTTGTATCTTGTTAGTTACAAAAAAATATATCTATCTTGTTATATATAAAAATTAAATCATTGATCACAAATTTTAAAAGTGAGTTTTATTTAAGTTTAGTAATTTATATTCGTTTTTCAAAATTCATAATATAACATATATAGAAAAATCCAAATTTTTATTAATTGGTTAATTTGATTGGATAATTTATTTTAAGAATATTAATATAAAACAAAAATGATAGAGGATATATAGATTATTATTAAATCTTTTTATTTAAAATTATTAATTATCATATATATTTTGATCAAATTAGGTAATTTTTTATGTTCTATTTAAAGAAATAATGAAGTTTTTATATTAATAATTAATTATATGATTATGTTAATGGAAAGTATACTATATGTCTAGATTGACCAATTTATTTTCTAAGGAATTTGATATTGATTTTTGTGATGACATGTATCATGGCTCAAAGTTTATAATGTGTCTCTTTCAATATATAGGTGATAACAACTATTTCTAACTTTATGCATTGCATATCTTTTCTAAAAGTAGTAAAATATTTTCTAAATTAAATTTATATATTTCATAGCTATATTTTTAACTACTTCATATTAATACTATTAACATTAATCTACATCAATAATATAAATGAATTATTTATGAAAAATATAAATATATTTGTCTCTATGATCACTTTTCCCAATGTTATTTTTTTTCTTTGTTTTCTTCATTTGTTCTCAACAAACTTTTATTCTCACCAATATAAATATGCTACATACACCACTATAATTTTTTATCGAATTCAATGTAAAAATTTTATTTAAGTGTTTTATTTGTATTGTCTTAGGAAGTATTGTTAAGTGTTTGTATATTTTCGATTAACACTATTTATGTTTTTAACAAACTATTGTTTTTTGATACACACAATCTTTAAGAATATTTTTTTACTATTAAAAACTGAATCATTTGTTAAAAAATTGTGCTCATTCCTTTTTATAGAGGGAAAAATAAATATTTTCTATAATTTAGCTTATATATAAATAAAATCCTATAACTGATTTAATGTGTCTTTAATTTAGCATATACAATATATGTATTTATAATCTTACCTTTTATGCTCCACTTAAATAAAATACACGGATCAGAAATATGATAAAAATATACATATTAAAAATCATGATCAAAATAATGATTTTTCACATATTTATGCTCTTAAAATGTTAATATATACATAGATCAAAAACCATGATCAAAATATAAATATGAAATTATATATATTTAAATTTTAAATATAGATATTTAATTTATATAATATATAAATAAAATATCAATTAGTAATAATACATATCCGTTCGGGCGAGCGAGTCAAGTTTTAGTTCCCTTTAATAGTTGTTGCTGTTACCTTAATTTTTCTATACTTTGAATGCATATTTTAAATAAAAAAATTGATTTAATATATTAGAAATAAGATTTAGGAATAAAAGTTGTAATGTTTCACTTACTAAACTTTGGAAAGATAATTTACAATTAGTTTTCCCTGATGTATATGCCTATATGAAAAGCAAATTTGTAAAACAAAGAAATTATTATTAACACACTTATTCATGGTTTGAAATATGTTATGTAATTAGGATTATATTAATAATGTATTAAAATATGTACCTTCCAAAATTCATAACTCGATATGCGATTGTCACCAAATAAACTTGAATTCACCTTATATAGCATCAACATTGATTTTACCATCCAACCAGTTTGAATGGAGTTAACTTTGTTGTTGACTCCAGTTTCTACGTATATGGTAGTGTATGACATCTGGTCGTTACTAACGTTTAAATCATGCATGCACGTCAATCCATGCTGCCAAACCATGGGTTTTATCTTCTATTCTAAATCCGGCAAACTTCAAAATTCAAATATAAAATATATTTTAGATTGTAGATTTTGTTGTTTTTGTATCACAATTTTTTCAGGTTATGATATCTATAAAAAATTCATTTTTGGATAAATCATATCGGTTAATGCGGTTAGTTCTAAAAGAAACACATTTAATGCTACAAAGTGTTACTATACCGTTTGATCCGAATTTAAAATGTATTCCAACTAAATGATAAAAGTGAACCGATCATCTGTTACAATTTAACATGTTAATCACATAGATAAAAATTTAAACTTAGATTGGACAATTAATGATAGTTTAATTTCAAAAAACCGTATTTAGGAGAAACATAGTTACATATTGAACCCCGAAAGATTAACACTAAATTATCACCACTTGATTTTTTAGTCATTTAAAATTGGTACTTACAGGCGTTGCAACATATTCTTTTGTGTTCCTTAATTTGTATAGGAACCATTCCATTTGAACAGTTGATGGTTATTTTAATTCCATTTCCTTTTTTACTTTTATATTTTGGTTTAGGTCTCGAAAACGATGGATCCATCTATTCAAGTTAGATAAATACACAATAAGTATATTATATGAAATCAAACTATATTAGACATAATCCAAAAAATATACAAGTTAAATTTAACATGAAAAATACAAACACCTCTTTTATAGAATATATTTTGTGAATATATTCCATTTTTTTTGTAAATATATCAAAAAGACGGCTCCATATATGCAAGTTAGATAACTACACAATAAGTATATCATGTGAAATCAAATTATATTAGATATAATCCAAAATATACAAAATACAAGTTAAATTTAACATAAAACACACAAACACTAATTTTATGAAATATTATTTTGTAAATATGTTCTATTTTTTATTTTGTACATATATTCCAAAATTTTGAATTTATAAAATCACTTAAAACCTTCCAGATTCAGTATAAATAAATAAAACATAATATTTTAGCCATATAAAAAATAAAATTAACAAACAAAATAGTTTTTATTTAAATAATGTAGTCAAAATTCAAGAAAAAAAAATACTAAAGCTGAGAATGATTTTTTGGATGGTTAGTTACCAATGTATCTTGCATTATTTTTAAGAATTTAATATATGAAAAACTTAACATAGAATAATTAAAAAATTTAAAATGAAAATCAAATTATTTTATATATATCTAATGTAATCTAACACAAATATAAAATGAAAATGTTAAAAGATCTAAGAATAATATTTTTTTCAACATAAGAATAACATTTTAAAGAATGAAACCTGGATTTTATGGTTACGGAGTAGTGGGTAACTCAACGAAGATTGTTATGTATATCTACAAAATCATATATGACATTTTCATTTAACTATGACAATATAAGGAGTAACATAAGCTATTATATATAAATAATATTAGTTTGGTATTTATGAATATAATACATCAATGTACCTTGACGATTTTCACATTTTCTTTGATTTCTCTCGATCAAATTGCAGAAATTGTGAATATAAATATGAACGGGGGAGTTTAACAACAAAATTCATGAGTTATATGTCAATGTTTTAAGGGGGTTTTGCAAAACCAACCTAAAATTTCAAGTCAAACACAAAACCAACCTCTTTTTTTTTGTCCATTACTATTCACTCTTAAAAAACCTAAACTCTCCTCATGTTTCCACTTATTTACCAAATTGCCATTATTTTTAAATCAGATTTTATTTTCGAAAATTATTAAAAACCTATTACACCCTAAACATTTCTCC
>CAKOAT010058377.1:186193-288588 GCA_932364175.1 Eruca vesicaria subsp. sativa | reverse complement strand
TATTGTCATTAAATGATTTACAATTAATATGTTATAAACTTGTGCAATTAAATCATATTCAAAATAAGGTAAGTTTTTAAAAACGAATTAACAAATTAGAAACATTAAGGTAAATTGCATTAAAACAATGTAATAAATATGATTTGAAGTTGCACAAGTAATATGTGTTCAAAATAAGTTTATAAAGACGAATTAACAAGTTAGAAACATTAAGGTAAATTGCATTAAAACAATGCAATAAATATAATTTGAAGTTGCACAAGTAATATGTGTTCAAAATAAGGTAGGTTATTAATAAACTAAAAACATTAAAGTAAATTACATTTAAACTATAGATATTTAAATATTAAATGATATATAATAAGGAAAGAATAAATATAAAAAGTAGTTGATATAACTTTTTCATTAATAAATATTACTATATATATTTAATTTTAATTAAAAAGATCATATAACTACAAACCAAAAAAAATATATCAATTTTAATTAAAAATATCATAAAACAAAATCACAATCAGCAAACCAAAGAAATATATATATGTATATATAAGCTTATAATTCTAATTGATAATATAAATCTACTAATCAAAAAAAAAAAATATTGGCAGCACAAAAAGATGCTATTGAAATGATATAGCTTAGAGATGTTATCAAATATAGAATTTTTTTTACCAGATTGAGGAACAAAGATGTTTTCGAAATGATATATCAAAGAGGTGTATAATCAAATCATATATAGCTTCAGTGGAGAAATCATCATAATAGGATAACTGCATATAAACCAAAAGAAAAATCAGCTTTCAATCTATTCACAAGATGATATAGCTAAGAGATGTTATCAAATAGAGAATTTTTTTTACCAGATTGAGGAACAAAGATGTTATCGAAATGATATATCAAAGAGGTGTACAATCAAATCATATATAGCTTCAGTGGAGAAATCGTCATAATAGGATATCTGCATATAAACCAAAAGAAAAATCAGCTCTCAATCTATTCACGAGATGATATAGCTGAGAGATGTTATTAAATAGAGAATTTTTTTACCAGATGGATGAACAAAGATGTTATCGAAATAATATATCAAAGAGGTGTACAATCAAATCATATATAGCTTCAGTGGAGAAATCGTCATAATAGGATATCTGCATATAAACCAAAAGAAAAATCAGCTCTTATGAAATATAAAAGCTTAATGTTCTAAAATAAGAAGAAAAACAAATTCAGAACATTATTAACATAAAAAGTTCAGAATACAAAGTTCAATGATTTCATTTCTTCTACTGTGAATGTCTTATTTATAGTAAATTGATGGACGTTTCTCAATGATTTAGCTTGCATGATAAGCTAAGAAGTAACATATTCTCTAATAAATTATCAATAAATCTTATACTTTTAAGGTAATATTATTTTTGGAATATCTTGTTGATAAAGGTAAAGGAGAACATCTCGTGAGAAACTATTGGTTTTAGAGAGAAAATATCTTATCAATTAATTTTGTTTTAAATGCATGATTTTAAAAGTGAAAATATCTTGTCAATTAATTTTGTTTCTCTGACATCTAAAATATTTAATGAGTATTTAATGAATTAAACAGAGAAAGGATCGCAAAAGGATGTTCTTTGAATCGAGAAAACACAAAAGGTAAGTATTTAAATGACTTTCATTTTTATTAGTGTCGATGGTAAAAATAAATCAAAAAAATAAATTTTAAAAAATCAACCAATAGAATCGCTAGAATTCTTCTGAGAAGGGCCGTGTGAGTGCCACGTGTCAAAGTGACTTCTCTTTTAATGTATAGGGGATACTCGTTTTGAAAAAATTGAAATACAACACACAAAAAAAATGTAAATTTTTATTAATGATTAATGTAATTGTATAATTTATTTTAAGAATAAAGAAATAAAAAAATGATAAAAAGTATACTGATTTTATCAAATCTTTATTGTTTAAAATCATTAATTTTCATTAAGTAATTTTGTAGGTTTTATTTAAAGAAAACATGCAGAACAATAAATATTTGATATATATGACCAACTATAGTCTGCAAAATATTATATTGTTAGAGAGTATAATTTTGAGAGTATAATTTTTAGACTATAGTTTATATAAGGTGTTCTAGAATTCTTGTAAATTGAATTAGAAAGCATAGAGAGCTAAGATAAAGTTATTTTTTTAATTAATACAAATTTAAAGTTAAATATTTTCAAAGGTTTCTCAATTAATATATAGTGTTATGTAAAATATAATTTTAAATACAAGTAAACTTTTAAAACAAGTCAATTATAACTTCCCATAATGGACATTATATAGTATTCATAACAAATTTTTAATTTCCTTTATTCATATACATCAGACATTCAGAAGCCAGTACACGACGAATCTTATAAGATGAATTCCACAGCAGTCAACAAACAACAGAAGCTTACTTTAGCAACAGCACACGCTTACAAACACAAACAAATTCCCACACACAGTTTTCTTTTGCTTTCATTTATTTCCGTTGCTTACCAAACCAGGACTTTGCTTGTTCACAAGGCATCTTGAAAGCCTTTCCAGTCATATCATCTTTCCTTTGCTTACCAAACCAGGACTTTTCTTGATCACAAGCCATCTTCCAAGCCTCTCTACCAGTAATCTCATCCACCCACATACGTACCCTAGGTCGATTTTCCAACAATCTTTTCGTTGGAGTTTCCAAAAGGTATTGTAGATTGGGTAAGTGGTGAAGATCAACCAAAGTAAAGGTATTACAAGCCAAGAATCTAGATTCTCCGAGTCGTTTTTCATAGACATTTAAAACCTTCTCTAGACCAACCTCGCTTTCTTTGACTACCGCGTGGTCAGTCTCTAGACCGTAGATAGGTTTGATGACTTGCTCCCAAGTGAGTCTTGATGCAAATGGATCGAACTGGTGAGCTTCGATTTCCATCCACATTGTTAGTGTTGCCAGTGTCTCCTCGCTTTCTAAACTCAGAAGCTGCGTGCCTCTTGCGCTATGAAGATATGCGATGTATTGTGTGATGGCTCGAGACTCTATAAGGACAATTTGAAAGTTAATTTAGCCTGAAAAATGTGACTAAATACTATCAGGGTGTGCTTAGTTTAGTGCGTAATTTAGATTTACTTACCAAACAGCTTAACGTTTTCATCTTCAAAAACTGGGACTTGACCAAATGGCTGCATATAACAACTTGTTAAAACTTTGAATCCTTGTATTACCAGTAACCAATCACTAGGTGAGTATCCAAGATTCAGAACTATATCAAACTTTTTAATAAATGTAAAACTTATCAAACAGGTGGACGAGTAATAACTAGATTAAATTTTGAACATGAGAGTGTAGTACATCAAGTTAACACAGACGAGAATTTGACTTAGCTGTGTGTAAATCCCACTCTGAAGCTACTAATAATTTTCAGTTTTTGGCGATAAGATTACTTACGTTGAGAGAGAGGAAAGCTTCCCTTTTGTGTTCACCAGATTTCAAATCAACAGTAATGGGCTCGTATGAGAGCCCTTTCTCAAGGAGGATAGCTAGAATACGCCTTGTGTTGGTGGAGAAAGGATGGCCATAAATCTTGTACCCTTCTCACATTTTTTTTTTCATATTAATTAGTGTTGAGTTATATAGAATATTCGTAGAAACGAAATTCAGAAATGAGAAATCATGCATATCATGCTATTTTATTCTTACTTGAAGTCAATCAAAATTACCAGAAACAGAACCAACATATGAAATAGACCTATATATCTCTTACCGAGCTTTTTTACTTCTGCCTCACGCTTCCAACTTGGCATTAGCTTGGACACCAACCTCCTGTAGTCCATCGAGAGACGATTTGTATAGCTCATTGATTAGCCAGTGATATTTATACCTCAAAAATATACTGTAACATATAATATATATATATATACTAGGATTAGACCCGCGCCTTGCGCGGGATGAGATGATTAAAATTGTTGTATTTTTAAAGATAAGAAGACATTATATCTGTTTTATTTGCATATTGGTTTGTTTTGGATTGGTTGTTTCGGGTTTTAATATCGTGTAATTATATATCTATATTATAAATATTGTCTTTTTGGTTAAATTGCGTTTTGATTTTATGGTGATAACACAAAGACTAAATTTAATCACATTATTTGTCTTGGAGAGGCCCTCACTATGGTAAGTCTCTATGTTAAGGAAGTTGAGAAATCTAATATAAATAAAATAAACTCAATTCCATTATAATAAAGATGCATAATCTCATTCTTCCAAAAACAAATAATGATCTAAATATAAATAGGTATTATATAAAAACAACTTCAATCAATAATTAGATAGAACAACTTCAAAACTTCAGAAATCGATGATTGGAATCTTGCAAAGACATGAATTTCAATATATAAGGAATAAAATAGTTTTTAGTGTATATACTACACAGCTTTATAAAACCAACTAAGTATAATGTGCTTACTGCGATTTGAAGAACTGAATCTCTGGGATGTCAGTATCAAACAGAATTTCAGAAACACCTTCCATGTTTGTAACATAAGTGAGACCACCTATAAAGTAATATCAACAATAAGTATAGAAACCAGACATTTCTGAATAGCAAAGAGTCAAATTAAATATAGATTACCTGCTCCCCAATCAATTCGCCATAACCTCAAAACACATACTACAACATCTGCAGTATTAGAATGCCAGAAATCATTTAAAATACGGGCTAGAGCACCATGAGCAACACACCTCACTTGAGTGTACCTGTTACATTTGTATTATATATCAGTCAATATAAATTGTACAAACATTGTCGTACTAAGAATAAACAATTGTAAATATATGAAAAGTTCAAACCCGAGATCGATTAAGGAGAACTCCAACGAATACAGAATAGTACTGTAACCTTTGGCCGGTTGATATGTCTTATTAACTATAAGATCTCCTACATGGACCAATGCTCCACAAAAATGTTTTGAACTTCCTTGTGAAAGGAATGAATCGAACTGATTAACCAGATCTTTTTTGACAGTAGCATTAATTTTAACACCCTACAAAAAGCAACAAATATAGTCAAAAATTATATAGGTTCATCAAACATACTAAATATTACTAACATGAATAGTAAATGATGCTTACGTTCTCATCGATTAGAAACATCTCAATTGTTTCTCCACCAGCTGCAGAATACTGCTTCCACAAACGAATGATCTTTACCCTAATCTTCCACATAGACTTGAACGGTTTCAAATCTGACACAGCAGTAAACGCAGCCATTAGAGAAAGATGAGTGAAGAATAACTGTATTTTCGTTTAGGTTATGAGTCCTAATGATGAGAACCACGTTTATTATATAGGGGATAATAAACCTAATGGACTTGGAGCACAAGATAATTAAATGTAAAGATCCTCGCCTTGGTGAGTAATTTACTTCGACCACAAGAATGTCAATATTGCCATAAACCGAACTTTTTAAATAAATGAAAATAACCTATCATCATTAATAACCCTTGCCAAACACCCATATACTGCGAACCGGCCAGGAAAACATTAACCGTTTCAACTCATTAAGATTAGTCGAAACCGACGGTTCTATCCTTGTAGTCGGTTCGAAATCGAAGTGGTCCAAACCAAATTGTTTAACCAAATTAAAAAAAATGAGTTCTCGGTTTAAACAAACTCATCCCTTACATATTTGGAAGTTCATGCTACGTACAATAAAATTGCATTTTATATATTTCCCTACCGATAAGTGAAATAGGTTTCTTTGTGAAGACGAAGATCGTTAGTCACCATGCTTTCTCGTAAATATGAATATCGTTAGGGAACATGTACAATCATGGACGTGAATATGCAACTAAGTAGTAGTCTATACTAATAACGTTTTTTGGTTAATTCTTCTTTATTTTACGGCTGTGTTCAACATGCAGAGTATCAGAGTATCAACTTGTATAACGAAATGTCCTATCTCAAGAGCCGTAAAACTTTCACATATATATGTCGACAATTTGTTCAAAGCAGATGTCCACGTCCTTGTTTTTTTTTTTTTTAACAACTTCCACGTCCTTGCCTATGGATACAAATATCGACGTTAAAAACTTGTGCCCAAAAGTCCAAAACTACAGAACGAATCTCACCAACCCACGTAGATTAGATAAAAACCCATCTCGAGCATCACTACTATACCGCCTTGGGGTCTCTCCCGTTCGAAAAATCATCCATGTCGAAACCAAGATCGCGTTCATGGGCTCGGGTACGTTGCCCTTCACAACCATCATCTTAGATACATCCCATCTCCCAAATAACGACGTTCCAGAACTTTGACATCGACCCTCAAGCTAATTCACTTGCCTCCGAACTTCTCTTACGCGATATTAAACTTTGTAATTTTAATGAGTTCAATCTCTTCACGCTACACACGAGCCATGTCCAAACCAAGATCGCGTTCATGGGCTCCGGTAAAATAACCAGATCCCTTATATATTAAATGTACATGCAATTAAGGCACCTATTTTTACATACTTTCACATCAATATTCCTGTCGACGATAGCCAAAGCAGTTTCTGGAACTTCATATTCTTCACCCTTGTAAAACCATCTCCTCTGCAGCTCAGCTGCGTCCTCCTTTTACACCCACTTAATGCGATTCTCAACGCCCACTGCTGCACATTCCCCGGTTCGAACCCTTGTATACAGTTTCACGACGGTGATGTGTTCACGTCACAGTAAGAGTAAGGTCCACACATCCTGTACATATCGCAATAAGGGTTCTCTGGAGAAGCCTAGACCACTTTCCATACCACTGATGACGGAGCCCACGTCAGTCGTTGAAAATACCCTGTGGAGCTTCTTCTCAATCTCGAGTAGAAGCTGTTGTTGGTCATTTGAAATGTATAAGCGACCTCTTCAATATTCTCTATGAAATTGTAAACCATGTAACTCAACCTTTGGTCCTCTGGTATCCCATTAAATTGGATTCCATTCCATGGACTGCTCCGATGCTCTCGAACGTCGCCCTGTAATAGATAAAACTCAGGAAGCCTTCGGTGTTCGAGCTTGTACGAGTAATCCCCACTTGACGGATCATCTGAACTTTTCCATGATGTAAGGAACCTGTTAATCCCTGTTTTGAGGTTGTAACCCAGTTTTATATCTGGAAGCAAAGTATCTGTTGGGTAATCGAAACTTTGCCACAAGAATCCACTTGCGTCTTTGTTATTGCAGTCTCGTCTTTGTTATTGCAGTCTCGTGTCTCGTTTGTTTTAAATAAGGTAATATATTGTGAGAAAGTTGTAAATAAGATAATAAGGTAATAACTTGTGAGAAGGTGGTGTGAAAGCATTTAATGCAAAATGCTTCTCTTTTAATATATAAGGGATATATATGTATATTCTCACAAGCGAGGAACATTTTGCTTTGACTGACATCCACGTAAAGAGTCATCACCTTTCTTGTGTTACAAGAGATGAATTGTTCCAGTGATACAAATATAAAGGAGAGATTGAGAATCAGGTCCGGACCACAATCATCCATTAAAATATCCAATATACATGATCATTTTCCTAGTTAATTTTATTAGTAAAAAGTGCCTTACTCCCATGGTTTGATTAATGTTCATTTATTCTTCTACACCAAGAAAATTTGATTTAGTCTTAAAAATGATTATGCAAATTAATAAAAAAAGGTTCACAAATTTTTTTTAAGCATCGTGTATGGAGTGAGTTTTATCATTCGTCTCATAAGACATATAAAATTACCAGTCGTAGAGTCGTATGTAATATTTCTTAAAATTGTTAAGAAAAAGTTGATAATTTTTTTATTGACATTTATATAAGTAAGCTATTTTAGTATTTATTACGAGTTTGTATTAATAAAGATTTATTTTATAAAATATTAAACCCCTAAATAATAAAAAGGAAATTCAATTTATTTCCACCATTATTACTCTATGGTGATTTTGATTCTTCATATTCATATTATCGAGAACTAATACCAATTTTCCTATATGTCAGTATATCATGCTTACTTCATTTGTTGATAAGAAATCATTTTAAAACTACAGTACTGAAATTTAATTTGTTAAATTTAAAGATACCTTTTAGTGTGAAACTGAAAGAATATTATTGTATAGAATTTAGTTTAATGAAACATTAAACATACAAATTTTAGTTTTTGGTTATATTTTTTAAACCTTTTAATTTAGTATTTTAATAATAAATTTTGTGGTTTGCGTTAAGATTGTTGGGTTTTAAAAATAAAATAAGATCAAATGTTATTTTTTCATTTAAAAACTAAAACTGGTTAATATTTGTGTATAGTTTAAAATAATCATTAGCTCATGTTAAATATACTCTATTTTACTCTAATATTGTTATTAAAGGTAATAACATTAAAGAACTTATTTTAATAAGAAAATATATTTGTGTATAATTTTAATAAAAATTAAGAAGTTAATCAGTTATTTAAAAAAAAAAATTTACGTCGTATAAGATTTACGAGTAGTTAAATTTGAGTGGCATAAAATTGTAAGTTACACTATAGGTGAAATTAATTTTAGATTATGTTTCTATAATTTCAATAAGAGATAATCTCCAGTTATTGTTTATTTTTCATTATTTAAGTGCTCAAATAATAGATATACATATATGTATTAACCTTTTTTTTCCTTTATAAGGTTAGTACAGAACTACAAACTATAATCATATTTTAATTTGAAGTTCACCAAGACTCAAGAAAAGAATCAAACCATAATTAAAACATGAAGAATCCAAAATTATTTTCCAACTTTTCCTTGAAGTTAATAATCCAAAAATCTGATTAGTAATCACACCACAATTCAGATATTCTTAGTTCTTATTTTACAATTATTTTTCTTGAATTGATTTAATAAATCTTAATTGAAACTTTTTTTATAGAAAATCAAATGAAAGGTCAAAATTAAAGTATTAAACCAAATCATAAAATTTACTAATTCGTTGAAACTGAATAACACAAACATCTGTGCACAAAAAAAAAAAGAATAACACAAACATCACATAGCAAAAAATAAGGGCTTAATTGTGAGATAACCAAAAAAAGAGAAACTTGTTTTGTAAATAGAGAGAAATAAGAAAAAGAGGAGAAATAATGTATTTTTGTTAGATAGTGAATTTGGATCGTTTATTGGTTAGAGGGACAAATTTCCCAAAAGTATTTCACCACACCAAGGGAATAAAAAGCCGCACACTCAAACCAAAACCAACTTAGCAGACAAAGATGGTTGCCACACATAGAATATCATTGTATCAAGTACCGGAACCTGCAAAATGGATTATAGCCAAACCCACCACTGGTAGCCAAAGAAAACCAACTCCATAATGCTGGGATAAAATGCCACCAAAATCCCATCATCCCCTGAAGGCCACTCAAAGAGGCCATATTAGGGGTTCTTATTAATTTTCAATGGTTTGAAGTACAAAAATGACTTAGAAACAAAGTTAAGAAACCCCAACATTTAATTGCTCAATTGCAAGGTTCTTACAAAAACATCTAGGAGATCAAAAATATATGAAAAACCTATTTTGCAATGAAAGTGTCTTCTTCTTTGAAAAACCTTCATTTCTATTTTGCAATGAGACCAGTTTGAAGTCTTGAGCATTCACGCTCTTCATTCCTGTCTCTAAAATAGACTGCAAAAGAATCAAATATGTTTGTAAGACATAAGCTTACAGCAAATTCACCTTTGTTATAAAATAAATGTATAACGCCAAATGATTGTTTCAAGTGTTCAATCTTGGAATCAAAAGTAGCAACAAAGAGCAATGCATTAACACGTTTGAGAAACCTCTCTGATGGAGCAAGTTTGATCACTGAGTCATCATCATCACTTTATAGTGACCTCATTCATAAGAAATACCAACCTCAGATTCAACTCAATACAAATAAATAAGATACCATCTCGAAGGGACTTGCAAACATCACTTGTGGTGAGATCAAGTTGTTGATAGTAGAAAAGCAATACTCTGAGACTTTCTTGAATCCAAAACTCTACTTTCATGGCCTCAGCATCCTCAGAAATACATTGACGAAGAGGAGAAAAAGCCGAAACATTGTAATCTCAAGTCGAATGGTTGAGGAGCGACACTGGAGCTGCAACAAGCTGCGAATAATAAAGGATCCAATTTGAGTAAACTTCATAATAGGGTTGAAGATTCACAAACAAACCAATATGCATCCAAATAAGCTCAAGTAAGACACATAAAAGAGAGAAATAAAAGCATATACGCTCAGACATATAACACCAACTCTGTAATAAATAAGACAAGTTCGGAAACAAAGGAGTTGAGATTCGTTTGAAAAATTATTGCGATTAGAAACTTCTTAATAGGTTGAAGATCTACAACGACAGCTAGAAACAAAAAAAATAAGGCTGGATCGATTCATGGGTCACCAGAAAAACTCAGTCAATGAAACCAAGGAAGAGAGTTCTTAGCTAGCCTAAGGAGGAAGAAGACAAATGCTAAAGAAGAGATAGTGGATGATTCTGATCTTCCAAGTATCGACAAATCTGGCTCAAATCCTCCACAGAAGGAAACCAGTTGGACAAACAATTGTCCAGACGGAGACAATTGCGATCCTCCACAAACGCCATCGTCGCCACAGAAGAGAGAAGACGAAGAGCTCGACAAAGACAAAAATAACAAAAAAAAGAAGGGAGATTTGCCCACACCCTGACACGTGTCCCTTTTTGGCTTAAGGATAGGTTTTAGCTTTTTCTTTTAGTTTTGATTTAATTAATTCATGTAATTTGTTAAAAACCCATGATTAGAAAGCCCAATAATGCTGCTCTTACATACAGAAATGGACAATTAAATATGCTTTTTTAATTAATATCCTTACTAAATTGTGTATGGTCCCCAAAAATCTCAGATCCATCCCTACATACAGAAACCACTGTGTCGGACTCTCATGAGCACTAGAATAGATAGTGTTTGCTCGTGCAAACATGCGCAAGACAAAATGAGGCCATAGATGACTTTAAGCATATTCGAAGACCAATGAAAAGCATCATCAAGACTAGGATTCTTTTTTGCATGCATTCTGAGTGGAAGAAAAGTATACAAATTTCTAAGATTTATAACACGGAGAATTTGCCAAATATTACTCAAAACATGATTTTGATTGCAAATCTATACCCAAAATTGAACCAAATGCAAAACTAACCTAAAATTCTTGTGAAATTACAGTCAGCCCCTTGTGACCAAACATTTTTACGAATATAGCCCCTGTAAGTCGTCTGATGTAGTTAAGCTATAAAATACTTGAATAGTTTTCAACATAGATGAGTGAAAGTAGTTAATCATGATATTCTTTGGTTTTAGGGTTTGACAACATATGTTGTAGTTGTATGTATTCTTAGGGTTAGATTTTGGAAAGCTTGAATGTTTTTTTTAAAGTAAATTTTCACCTATAATTTTTATTTTTGTGTATGGTAAACACTTTTTAAGTTTAATTTGATTTTATGAAGTGTTTAGTTAGTTAATTAAGTTTAGTGGTTATGTTTAGGGTCTAGACGATTAACTTGTAAATCGTCTCGTGAATAATTTAAACCAACATGTAAGTCGTCCTAATATTCCGGCCTAAAAATTATTTTCCCGCTTAAATATTTTAGTTAAAAATATTAAGTCTTCTGGTAAGTCGACTATCTTCTGGACGGCTTACAAATAAGTCGTCTGAATCGAAAATATTTAACTTAATTGAATTTTTTTTGTCTCCTTATATAAAGAAAAATTTACACATTTTCCCTCCTCCTCTCAAATGGCTGCAACAAAAATGTAACGTTCATCATTCTAAAACTCTCCAACCTCTCTCTAATCTCTTTGAACTTATAAACACCAAACTTTATATCAATTTTTTTTTTTCTCATGTCTTTCTCACTAATTTATCTTGTTTGTGTAGGTTTTTCATCACATGGTTCTCATTCTTCCACTCATTTAAAGGTAAATCTATTAATTTTAGATATGTATATTTGTGTGTTCTATAAAGGTAAATTTATCTAATATTTCATTTATTTTCTCTGTTTTTAAACCATTTGAAAGTTTTTGGATATGTAGATTTTTCAGATCTGGATTTGGATATGCAGATTTTTCAGATCTGGAAGCTTCTGGGACGACTTACATGTTAGTCGTCTAAAATATAATTAGAAGAGTTCCAGGAAGTCTTCCAGGAAGTCATCTGGACGACGACTTACATGTAAGTCGTCCTAGTATTCTTGCCTAAAATTTATTTTCCCGCTTATATATTATTTTATTCAAAGAAAGAAAAATAAAAATTTACATAATAATAATTGTTTACTAAACTAAAACTGAAAATCTAAAATGTTTTTTTTTTGAAAAATTTAATTTCTACCTATATGTCTTTATTTATGTAAATAATAAAAACTTTTTAAGTTTAATTTGATTTTATGAAGTGTTTAGTTAGTTAATTTTGTTTAGGAGTTATGTTTAGGGTCTAGACGACTTAATGTAAGTCATCCTAGTATTCTCGTCTAAAATTTAAGAAAATTTTATTTTTCTGCTTAAATATTATTTTATTTCAAAAATAAAAGAATAAACTTAAAATTTTACATAATAATATTTTTTTTACAAAACTAAAACTAAAAATAAAAAAAATAAATCATTAATCTTAATTCTTAAAAAAAGAAAAAAAGAAGAAGAAAAACTCTTGTTCACAAGGCTATTGGAGATAGGCTTCATTGCATCTTTGTTGACAACGATCTATTAAGGTCCGAAAAGATGCAATTATTCATAATCCTAAGCACTTTCAGTATCTTTTTTTTATTGATTTGAGAAGGGTCTTTTTTTTTTTGTAGGTATAAGGAACAAGAACGTGTGATGGATTGTGTGAATGTTGCATTTTGAAGATAATAAATGGACCAAAATTTGCATTGAAACAAAGATACAAATAAAGCATAAGATCTTTTGTCGAGCTGATTATTAAACTTTGTATGTGGGATGCAGATACAACTTGATGTTGAGAAGTTTAAGAAGCGAAATCAAATGATAATTAACTTTTGTTTATGGTCAAATGCTTATGCTTGATTGTAGCAAGTCTCATTTGGTATATAAGATGAAATATTTTTAGTTTTGTTTACCAAATTCATTTCTTTTGCATGATAACATTAGTTAACTGTCTCAAGACATTATTTGTTTTCATTCATACCAAGAAATATTTTTATCAGTCTACTTAGTCAAGAAAACTTAGTAAAATTTACAAAAGATCAAACATTTCACAAATTTAAAAACTAATATAGAAGACACTAAACCACATAACTTGATATTCTTGAAGTCACTTAGTATTTTTTTAAAGTTAAAAAACATATCTTGATACTTATCACTCTTGAAAAATACAATTTTTATTATTACCGTAGAGACTTCTCGAGAAGTCTTCTAGACGACTTTCCGAGAAGTCTTCTAGACGACTTCTTATGAAGTCTTCGCGTGTTAGCTAGAAATATTAACATGGAGGTTGGTAACCTCATAAATCATGGTTCTAGGTTCATCTTCTATCTCAAGTTTAAATTATTACAAAAGTAATTCTAGATCTAATGATTTAAATACATATGAAATACCTCATCAATACTTTTGTAAATGATAATTCAGAAAATGAGATAGAAGATGAACCTAGAAAAAGGAAAAGAGCTTGAAGGAAAATCCGTTGGTGAAGATTTTTTTATGGCATTTTTAATAGAAAATGATCCATGAACTTTGGCAGAAGCCATGTCTTCACTAGACGCTCTATTTTGGAACGAAGCCATCAAAAGCGAATTCAATTTTATCATGAAAAATTATTCATGCTACATAACGGATTCCATAGCTTCTAAAGTGGAGTATTACTCAATATTCTTCATGGTCAAACACTTAATAAGTGTGAAATGAGGCCATTTCTATGAGAATGAATGTAAGACTGTATTTTCTAAGTTCACTCATGAAATCCATGAATAGTTCAGGACACAATGAAAATAATAGATAACTAAGTTAAAAAAAATGAAGCTACGTTATTCATGCTGCCTCGGTCTACATAAAACACCCCTGCTTCAAGACATCGTGTTTACCTCCTCGTAAAGTAAACCCGACAATTATTAACTATAAGTGGTTCAAGGCTTAAAAAATATCACAAAATCAAACACAATGAATTTTTCGCAAACACTCTCAATAGGTCTGTCTATCTAGTCAAGATAGTATATGTATAGTTCCAAGAGTCTATCGAGTCAGCATTTCTTTTGCATATGTTTAAAGTCATTTCTATTCATGTGGGGGATAGTTGGAACACAGTTTTTGAAAATTGAGCTTCTCGACTTTCCAGGCCAAACCGGCAGCGGTCATGATCTGATTATTAGCTCACTGTAAAGCTTGTAGCGAGCCCTACACTATATTCATACATCAAAATGGAGCAATATTGAATGATAAATTAAATGATGAAGTTGGGGAATTAATGTTGTCAAGAACACTACAATTTGTTTATGTGTAAAAGTTACCCAAGTCCCACATCGGTTAATTTGAACAAATTCGAGTAGTATATATGTCATCAAACATGTCCTTAGTCAAAGACTTTTGAGAGAGAGACGGCTTGGCCCCACGTGCCGCCACCGCTGCCGTTCGGATGGCTCGGCTTGGCCTTGGGCTTGGGAATATGTGGGCTCATGCTACTACAATATTTTCTTTTGGGGCAAGGTAAGCCCAGCGTTTTGGCTCATTTCCTTCCCAAAATCCATCAATACATTTTATTAAACCACATGTAGTTGGTGAAAAAAAAACACACTTTCTCTTTCTTGATCAAATGTTTGAGTATATTGGAGTAAGATCTTGCAATTAAGTTTCATAACTCCTCACCTCTGAGATCTTTTCAAGATTTCTGCTAACGTGCACACATGCCGCATCTGTTATGGAAAGTGGTTCATGTTCTTCTCTTTAAAATATTGTCTCCTCTCATTACATTGCTTACGTTTTACAACAAAGCGAAAACTAACAAATCTCCCAGTTTCAGTTCTAAAGAGTGTTTCATAGATCTTTAATGTCGTAGGGGTTGTTCACGAGTGTCGCATGACATCCTACCATTGGTTTTATCATGGGACTCTAATTCGTATAAGCCCTCACACTTACGGGTGAATGTTAAGAATTAAGGAAGAGATTTGTCTCGACTCTATGGCCTGTTTTTTTAAAATGTTTTCATCTTGTCTTTCTATTCGTTTATTTCCTTTACTGTTGCTTTTATTTAATTCGTTTATGTCGATTCGGTGTTGCGTTTTTTTTTACAGTCTTAACTCTTAATCGCTTCTTTCATAAGCTTTAATCGGATTGATTATTATGGCTTTATAAACGATTTGTAAGAGGATTTATAAAATGGTTTTGGTTTTATTTGAAAAGGGTTTGCGATTTGATTTAAGCACCTCCACGAAACGTTTCTGGTTTCTATAAATGATTCTTAAAACTTTATAAAATGATTCATTTCCACTAATGCTTCTAAAGCAAGTTTTTGAAAGAATCACTACACCTCTACAAATAGTTTCTACGAACACTTTTGGCGAGATTGCAAAACGGGTCTTGTATTTTTATCGTTTTTGGTGGTGATCTCTCTTGCGCGATCTCTAGTAAAATCAAATGAATAATACAATTTGTTAGAATTTTTTTTTAATAGATTATTTTTTGTTTATTATCAGTGTACTAATACACTCCCTCGTCTGCCAACTGCTGCAAGAACCACAAGTATTATAGAAGAAACAGTGCCCCAGAGCCTATTCGGTGCTGGTCTGTAATAGGTGGGCAGTCTAACTAATGCCACCACAATTGCTCGTTGCAGTTCTAACTCGTCCGGCTGTACCTGCTGCAATCTCTTTATGCTTGATACCATACAAGTTTAATGGAAAAGGCTTCAAAACGTGGAGAAGAAGATGTTGTTCTTACTTACAACAATGAAGATGGGAGAATTCATCAAGGAGGACAAGCCCATTATCCCTCACAAGATTGATGATGTGCACATTCTGGGGTGTGTTGACATATGGGTGCAGTCGGACTTCCACTGCAAAAGATGGCTTTTGGATCACCTGATTGATTCATTGTACCGAGTCTACATAAGATTTATACAGCAAAAGAGCTATGGAGATCACTGGAAAAGAAGTATAGAGGTGAAGACGCTGGCTGCCACAAGTTTGTGGTTGTGAAATTCCTTTACTTCAAAATGGTGGATTAAAACCCATCATGAGACAAGTTGAAGCCTTCCAGCTCATTTGCCATGAAATTGCTGTTGAAGGAATATCCATCTGCGAGACATTCACAAGTCTCAGTCTCGTTGATAATGTTTCTCCAGGGTATCAGAGTTTCAAGAATTACCTGAAGTATAAAGCATAAGATGAGTCTCATATTGAATCCATGAACCACAACAATGAAAATTTCATATTGTTAACATGGTTGAGATGAAAGGCACAGGAAAGACACATGCCTTCTCTCCTGTCAAACCTTCTAAAACGGATGCACCATATAAGGCTTCTGGAACAACTTTCAAGAAGAAAACCATTGAGGAAAATGTGGAAACGCTCAAGGGGAAGTGTCACTATTGTCAGAAAGTTGGACACAAGACTGATGAGTGCTGCAGCAAGATCAAAAATGTGAAGGCTTAAGCAAAGCTCACTGAAGAGGATCTCGTTGTAGTCGTGACTGAGGTTAATATGGTTGAGAACAACAACCCTAAGGAATGGTGGTATGATACATGCACCACCACCCACATTTTCACTGATAGGGCAAAGTTCAGCTTCTATCAGAAGAGTAAATACTAGAAGAAGCTGCTCCTACTTAGGATAAATTGTTCATGGAGAACACTGCAGTCTCCAAGATTGAAGGCCTCAACAAAGTGATTCTGAAGATGACATCTGGACGTGAAGTCACTTTGAAGAATGTGAAACATGTGCCTGACATGAGGAAGAACCTGGTTTCGTGCACTCTTCTCAGCAAGAATGGATTAACCATGACACTTGAGGTTGACAAGCTGATGATTAGGAAGAATGCTTTTGTTTGGGAAAGGGGTATGTTAAGGATAGACTGGTCAAAATACATGTAATGACGGTCCTACCGAAAGTTGTAGCTGCAAATGATTCAATGAACAAGAAGAAGTCAATTGCTTATTTGGTTGAGTCTTTTAATATATGACATGAATTTTTAGGCCATGAAAACTACAAATCGATACAAATATTAATGAATCTAAATCTAATCCCAAATGAAAAAAAAATAAAGAAAGAAATTAAAGTATGCATGAAAGCTAAACTCACATAAACACCTTCACCTCATGTTGAATAACTAATAAACATCTAGATTTAATTCACAATGATTTATGTGATTTAAAATACTTACAAACTAGAGGTGGAAAAAATATTTTTTGACTTTAATAGATGACTGCACAAAATATAACTATGTATAATTATTATGTAGCAAATATGAAACCTTAAATAATTCAACGAATTTAAACTAGAGGTTGAAAATCAGCTTAAAACAACTATTAAGATAGTTAGAAGCTATCTAGGAGACCAAGATGTTGGTCGATTCAATACATTCTGTAAAGAACATGGAGTAATCCATCAAACTACAACTCCTTATTCACCAAATATAATGGAGTTTCTGAACACAAAAAAAAACTCTAAAAGAGATGCTAAATACAATGTTGCAGGAATCTAGGTTACCCCAGAACATGTGGGGGTGGGGGAGGGGAGTGTTGCTTACCGCTAATTATATCTTGAAAAAAGTCTACAAAAGGTAACTAGAAAAAATCTATATGAATTATGAAAAGTAATATACCTTCATATAAATACCTCAAAGTGTTGCGGTGCTTGTCAAAGTAGTGATAATGCCACCAAAGAGGATTACTATTGGACCTAAAATCGTGGATTCTTCTTCGGATATGCTCATTCATGAAATAAAAAATGCATCTTTGTTTGAAAATATTGTTTCAATTGATCTCGAAAAGAAAGAGATGACGATAATGTCTCACAAATTGGGCCAAACGTTGATAATTTTGTAAATCATATTTCAGAAAATGAGATAGAAGATGAACCTACATGAGTAAAAGAGCTAGAAAGTAAAATTCTTTTAGTGAAGATTACTTGATGGCATTTTTAGTAGAAAATGATCCATAAACTTTGGCAGAAATCATTTCTTGGTGAAACGCTTTGTTTTGAAACGAAGCCGTCAAAAGTGAATTTGATTCTACCATAAAATTTTTACATTGTATATACGGATTTATAACTAAGCAGAAAAGCTTTAGAGAGTAGAAGGATCCTCAAAAAAAAACTAAACCGTGATGGAACACCTAGTAAACACAAAGGTAGGTTTGTAGTTTAAGGATTCCGACAAAAAGAAGATTTTAACTATTTTGACACTTATTCTCCGGTAACGAGAATAGCCTAAATAAGACTAACGCTAGCAATGACAACATTAAGAGACCTAGAAAACCATCAAATGAATGAAAAATTACCTTTCTAAATAGTGACTTAGAAGATCAGAGTTACATGAAATAACCCGAGGCTTTCATCATTCCTGGATAGGAAGACAAATTATGCCGACTTGTCAAGTCACTTCATGGACTTAAATAATCTCCTAAAAATGGCACAAAAAATTTGACAACGTAACGATGTCAAATGATTTCAAAATTAGTTAATGCAATAAATGCATATACTACAAAATACCAAAATGCAAATACAAAAATAATACCAAAAATGCGTATGTTTTGTTATTTATGATATAGTCATTTTGAAGCAATAAAGAATTTATCAGTCAAACAGAAAACATGCTGAAAGGTAAATTATAGATGAAAAATATGGGCTTAGCATATGTTATTCTCGGAATTAAAATTAAAAAAAAAAGTTAATGAAATTATCTTAACTTAATCTCATTATGCTCAAGTGGTATTAGAGAGATTTTAAAATTACTGTAATAGTACAGAAAAATCCATAAAATCCTCAAATTCACTTGACAAAGATTTCATGTGAAGCTGTATCACAAAACGAGTAATAACCGAAACCCAACTACTCAAAACACAACAGCGTAACACTCTCACACGTTAGTATAAATCAATAGTCAATAACCAATGTAATAATCCACGCCAAGCGCGAACAAACCACTAGTAAAAAAACTCTAGATGTAGATATGAAATGACAATTAATATATAATATATAAATTATACTCTAGTCATTGACTTGTTATGTATATTGACTTAATTATATTTTTTTAAAGCTTAGATGATCAAATTTCTCAACTTTATATAGCTTAGTTTGTGTTTCATGATCCAAACAAATACTTGGAAACTTTAAAACTGTTAAAAATTTGGGACATTTTTATAAATACCAGCTATAAATTACTTCGGTAAATCATCAATGAGAAAATATTTTGAGGCATTTTGTATAATATCAAAAGAACCAAATTGATTTTGTAAATGAGCATTTCCTGAACAGAATATCTTAAAATAATATTGTAACTACGTAAATTTGGAGATGTTTTTGAATATTCATATACCAAAACACCTGAGATAGTTTTCAACTACCAAAAATAAGTTAAGCAAAATTGCTAACTATAGTTTACGGTATATGATATCACTCAAATGTTTAACTCTAAGGAGTGAATTACTCTCTCAAATAAGAGATTCAATCGTAGTACTTAGGGATCAAATCCACAAGGACTCTAGAATTACACAACAGATTATTAAGTCTTCGAAATAAAGCTAGACAATAAGGTTTTAAACAGTAACTTAAAAGATAGCAAGTAAATGCTTGATTGATTGATTGGTTTGCTAAGAAGAAAGAAGATAGTTAAACTTAGGTATTTTCTCAGGTATGACATACATGCGAATTGTAAAGGGTTTTTATTATTCATAGTTCTAGATTCAAACTCTTAAAGGAATTTGAAGGATTAACTCTACTGGATTTCGGGTTAGGACTATCGTCCGATAACCTGAATATCGATCGATGCTTCTGTCGAAACTATCGATCGATGTTAATGCCGCTATATCGGTCGACACGACTATCGTCTCGTCGATCGATATCGCATCCAGCGAGTGGTAAAGGTGTGTTTGAATGGATTATCTAGTTTTCATTAAATTAACTTAGACTTAGGGTATTTGCCAAGCTATCTCTTGTCCAAATTGATCCTAAAATCAGAGGCAAGGGTGATCAATCCTTAACCTTAGCATTCATTGATAACTAGATTGAGAACTATATTTTAAACACCCTAATAATGGTTCAATTCAATACATGAGTCAACCTTAATGAGAAACCTAAATCTAACAAGAGAGACTACTCAAACATATTCATGAGAGACAGAGTCATGATGGTCTGAATAATACTTTAAGATAATAATAAAAAGAAACAATAAGTAAAAAGGGAGTTCAAGATCTTCTCTGGAATTGTAGTTCAGATCTCTTCTCTCCATCAAACTCTTCTCAAAGTGTAGCTAGATGCTTCTCCTAATTAAGTCTAAAAGGTCTCCAAAGTTGTCTACCTAAACTAGTACAAACCCCTCTTAATATAGCCTAACAGGCGGCCAGGGACTTAGTTTGTAAATTATTAAAACTCTTGTGAAGCAATTAGGGCTTCTAATCTTCATTTAATCGCTTGTATAACTTATGTATCGATCGATGTAAAATGTCATCTGTCGATCGATACGAGTAATCATCTATCGGTCGATTGCTCTCAATGTGCATCGGTCGATAGCTTAAACATCGTTTTGCTCATATCTTCATAAAGTCTCCATTTTAGCTCCAAAATGCATGTTTTACACCAGTGAGTACCTGAACCTGTAAAAGCTCTAAAAAGATACTAAAAGTATCCTTTTGTTTCCAAAAACATATATAAATCATGGCTGAAAACGGGTAAAATCCATGATATATCAACTCTCCCAGACTTATCCTTTTGCTTGTCCTCAAGCAAATAATAGAACATTGGTCTGGAAAATGTTTGAAGGGCGGAAGCTCTTACAATTCTAGACTTAGGACCATCACCTCTCTACTTATTGCAAGCCACATCAGATATCTATCAATTTCCAGAAATACATTACACAATATCCTAGCTTAGCAACCAAGTTCAACTAGTCAACAACTTAATGATCCTGTTTGTCTATCCCCTCTGTCGATCTCATTTATGTATAAAATAAAGGTGTAGGCTTTACCTTGGGAGTATTGATCAAGGAACACTTGGATTCAACTCAAACAAGTTTCAGGCATTCTCATCCTGGTTCTTTTTCTCTCTTTATTCCCCTTCTCTTAATCCCAACTCTTTCTTTCTTTCTTTTTTCTTCTTTTTTTTATATATATTAATCCCAATGAAAAACTAATGTTCATCTTATTGATCTTTCTTGACAAAGTGTAAGCGAATAGTGGGGTCATAGGTAATGTACCTCTCCCTCGCTTTGATCATTCATTTGATTTAGAATAGTGGGGTCATAGGTAATGTACCTCTCTCTGCCTCTCAGGAAATCATATCGTCTTTTATTCTCTAGGGATGCCGAAGGAAGGAGAGAAGGAAACCAAAAGTTTTGAGACTTTTACCTTCCAGTCTCGCAGGAGGATTCCGACCCTTGTATACCAAGCCCCAAGACAAGCAGTAGATGTCAGGTTAGGTTGGAAATCGGCTTTGGTTCTTCCATACATTGTCAACAAGGGTTATCATAGCTAACATGTGATCCGCTTTAGTGTCTCTAGTACTTTCTGTAACTGACAAATCTAAGAGTGGTGCTAAGAAGTGGTTAGGTAACAAGTCTAAATATAATCATTACTTCCTTCTTAGTAAAACACATTTTGTCTCTCTTTTTTTTATTATTATTTTTTTTTATAAAACGGAAGTAAAAATAAAAATAAAAATAAAAACGAAAATGAAAATAAAAATGTTAGTAGATACCCCCCCCCCCCCCAGACTTAAACAACACTGTCCCCAATGTTATTAGTCTAAGAGGAAATGAAAAATAATGTAGCAAATTTGTTCATGTTAGTAGGAACAATCGTACCTCAACCTTGACATATCGATCGACACAAGGTGATGTATATCGATCGCTAAAGTGCTGTCACCTATTTGTGCTGTCAATCATCGCACTCAACATCCATGAGTTATGTAGTTTATGTTAGCTCTGTTAGACATTCTCATAACACACAAATAGTTAGATAATAAAATAGTAGCGGGCATAATCAGAAAATAAAAGGTACGAATAAAAATCCTACAAGTCTGAAAATAAAAGTGAAAACATATTAGTACGAGATAAAAGGATAGAAATACGGGCGAATGAATCAGCCCTCACCACCCTCGTCGTCGTCGTCATCCTCCTCACGACCCTTGTCACCCTGATCAGGCTGCTGGGAAGAAGCTGCTGCGGATGGGTCAAAAGCTGAAGTGCTAGCTCGGCTCGAGCAGCGGCATCGCGAGACGCGGGACCAGATGGTACGAAGAGCATACAACACTCCTCTCTTGTAGACCTGCTCCTCTCCTGTCTCCATCCCTGAGAAATCTGGGAACGGGGGCAGGGAAGCTGATGATGAAGCGCGGGAGGTGCTGGCACTGCGGACTCTTGTGTCGCGACGCTACGGGGCTGGAGCGAGCACTAAAGCCGGGTCTGGCTGGAAACGGAGCCTGTCAAGGTTACCCGCAAAGAGAGTCGTCTCTGGATGAGGCAGGCGGAACCGGTGTGCACCAGCTGGAGTCCTGAAAGCCCATAGGAGATCCCTGTCCATCCACTGGCTGTTACGCAGATGCTCTGCGACCATATAGTGCCAGGAAGTGTCCACGTCATCCTTGTCAAAATGGATCCCACAGTGCTGGAAGATCGGTGTCAGCAGACTCCCTACCGTCTCCTTCTTCCTCCCTTTGCCACCGGAGAAAGGCTTGGTCTTCAAGCTGACTAGATGCTCAGCGAAGACAGCACCCAAGTTGGGTGTACCCATGTGGCGCTCCGGGTCTATGAATGTCAGATCGACCAGTCCGTCAAGCGCATGGTACAGCAGTATAAGCTCTTAAATCCGCACCTTGTTGGAGCAAGCACTAAAGCCGGGTCTGGCTGGAAACGGAGCCTGTCGAGGTTACCCGCAAAGAGAGTCATCTCTGGATGAGGCAGGCGGAACCGGTGTGCACCAGCTGGAGTCCTGAAAGCCCATAGGAGATCCGTGTCCATCCACTGGCTGTTACGCAGATGCTCTGCGTCCATTTAGTGCCAGGAAGTGTCCACGTCATCCTCATCAAAACAGATCCCACAGTGCTGGAAGATCGGTGTCAGCAGACTCCCTACCGTCTCCTTCTTCCTCCCTTTGCCACCATAGAAAGGCTTGGTCTTCAAGCTGACTAGATGCTCAGCGAAGACAGCACCCAAGTTGGGTGTACCCATGTGGCGCTCCGGGTCTATGAATGTCAGATCGACCAGTCCGTCAAGCGCATTGTACAGCAGTATAAGCTCATAGATCTGCACCTTGTTGGGCTCCATATTGCAGAGCAGAGTGGCGGCAAGGATCCTCATGAAGTACCGGAGGGTCGGGTGGCGGATGTCGGTCTGAACCACCGAGGCTGAACTCCAGGGACCTGTGCCAAAGATCTGCCAGAACTCCTTAACCTCTGGAAAGGCTGAGATGGTGCTGGAGGTGGAAGTCTTGTTCCCAAAACCGTAGATCGTGCAGAGCTCGGGGACAGTGACGTAGTACCGGACGCCCCTAGCGAAGAAAGACAGAACACCATCACAAGCAACACTCGATAGCTTGTTTCCATACTCAAAGCGAACCGTGGCCATGAACTGCCGGGCTAGCTCAGGATGGAGGTCATAGGCTTGGGAGACAATGGTCCTGAATCCAAGCTAGATGAGCATCTCGCCAAGATCCTTGTCGATCCCTAGGCGTCTGGTAGTGGCGGGGTCGATGAAACGTGTGGGAGCGACCTCCACATTAATCCAGGCATTGTAGAGCAGGCTGTCGTAGTTGTCCCAATCCTTAATCACCTGACGATGCAGGCACTCGGGACTCTTAGCGGCGTGTTTCGGGTTGGTGAAACGCTGGTAGATCGTAATCTGTTCCCCAGTCCTACGTGGCCAAGGGTCGCACTCATCTTCCCTTTCAGAAGAGGAAGAAGATGGTGGAGGATGACTACTGGAGGCGCCATGTGGATCGAGCTTCCGCTTGGTTCGCCTCTCCCTCTGTGCAGCTCGAGTCGTCATCTGCAAAAAAGGAGGAAAGAAAGCGAGAATCAGCCATCCATTAAGTTCATCGATATCGACCGATGTAAATCGTTTGATATCGATCGATAATGGTCGATTTCATATCGATCAACAGAGCAAGCTCGATGTCGATCGATATCGAGTCGCGAAACCTGCAAGAATCTCAATAATCCAAATCGCAAGTTTATAGTGTAAATCCTAGTTCTAATACTCAAAAATCTCTAATCTAACAATTCTAACAACTCAAAATGATTAAAAACAAACCTATCTACCGATTTCTAACCAAAATTTGGGGGAAACTTTGTTCTCCATAAAAATCTAAAAATCAAAGGGTTATACCTTAAAGGATTTCTGATTGGAGAGTGAAATCGAGATAGAGGGAAGATTTCGAATCGAATGAGGCAAAAAACGGGAGAATTCCGTGAAGAATCGAGAGAGAAAGAGAGGTTTTGGGGTTTCGGTTGTGTTTTGCGATCGTGGAGGAGAAAACGGCTCGTATCGACTTAAGGCAGTTTGCCCTCGATAGTTCCCTATCGATCGATATGGTATCGTATATCGCTCGATATGTTCGAATTGTGCTAATATGTTTACTAGTTTTGCTGAATAAAGATAATCAATAACTAAAAATTTTGATTCTAAAAGCATGGTAAATGAAATTCTAATAGTGGGTCGCCTCCCACTCAGCGTTATTTGAAAATTATTGAGTATGATTTTCCGATCCGGTTTCTTCGGCGGGATTAGGTATACTTAACCGGAGGGTTTACAATTTGGGGGCTTGACCCAATAATGTTTTACTCGTTGACAATTTACCGTGATTTCTACTCCTTTTTCGTTCACAAGGGTAACGGTTCCATTTGAGTGGGCCGCTATGACAGTAAAAGGGCCTGACCAACCAGATCGGAGTTTCCCAGGAAATATATTCAAACGAGAGTTATATAAGAGGACTTGATCATTCGGGGTGAAATGCCGCGAAATAATGTGTTTGTCATGATAAGCTTTGGTTCTCTCTTTATATAACTTGGAGTTCTCATAGGCCAGATGCCTTATTTCTTCCAGTTCATTTAGCTGGATGAGTCTCCGTTCTGCAGCCGTCTTTATGTCAAAATTTAGTAATTTAGTAGCCCAGGCTGCTTTATGCTCTAACTCAACTGGTAAGTGGCAAGATTTACCGTAGAGTAAGTGAAATGGAGTTGTTCCTAACGGTGTTTTAAAATATGTTCGATAAGCCTAAGTGCATTATCCAACTTCCTAGACCAATCCTTCTTGGTGGCTCCTACAGTCTTTTCTAAAATTGCTTTGATTTATCTGTTAGAAACTTCGACTTGCCCATTTGTTTTCGGATGGTAAGGTGTTGCAACTCTATGGTGAACTCCGTTCTTTTTGAGTAGATTCTCAAAGACTTTGTTGATGAAATGAGTTCCACCATCGCTTATAACTACCCGAGGGACTCCAAATCTTGGGAAATGATGCTCTTGAAAAGTTTGACAACAACAGAGGCATCGTTAGTGGGCGAAGCGATTGCCTCAACCCATTTTGAAACGTAGTTGACAGCGACTAGAATGTAACGGTTTCCGTAAGAAGTAGGGAAAGGACCCATGAAGTCCATACCCCAGCAGTCAAAGACTTCTACTTCAAGGATAAAATTTTGTTCCATTTCATGTCTTTTGCTGATTTTTCCTTGACGTTGGCATCTGTCGCACTTGACAATAATGGCGTGAACGTAGCGGAACATCGTAGGCCACCAGAATCCAGCTTGGAGAATTTTTGAAACCGTTTTAAAGGTTGCAAAATGTCCAGCATATTCGGATCCATGGCAGTGGTAGATGATGTCTGAGATCTCTGTTTCAGCTACGCATCGTCGAAATATTTCGTCGGCGCATCGTTTGTAAAGGTAAGGTTCGTCCCAATGATACCTCCTTACTTCTCTGAAAAACTTTTTCCTGTCGTAATGTTTAAGTTCTTCAGGTTCGACGTCTGCGGAAAGATAGTTTACTATGTCAGCATACCAAGGTCTTTCGCCGAATCGCTTTTTGACGGCGTGCGTTTCGTGCGTGATGTTTCCATTCGGAGGGATGTTATGTCTATCAGCGATCGTTTGGCGTGCTACATTCACGGTCGTATCGATGTGGATCTTAAACGTGATGTTACGTAAGTCAATGTCATCGTCTCCATCGATCGATGTAGTATCACATGTATCGATCGATTCAACTGATTGTCCATCGATCGATGTCAGGTCTTCAGAATCGGTACTTCCAGTATCAACGGTCGATGCAAATTCGTTGGAGAGTTGTAGCTGACCGATGAATGATGAATCTGTTAAGTACATGTTTTCGGTCGGTATGAAATCATTAATAGGGACTTCTTCATCTATTCTTATTCGGGAAAGATGATTCGCGACACCATTGTCTACTCCCCTCTTATCTTTTATTTCTATATCGAATTCTTGGAGAAGGAGTATCCAGCGGATGAGTCGTGGTTTCGCGTCTTTCTTATGCATAAGATACTTAATAGCTCCATGATCAGTGTGAACGATGACTTTTGAGCCCACTAGATAGTTACAATTTTTTTGGAATTGTAAACTACTGCAAGTATTTCTTTCTCGGTCGTTCCATAGTTTCTCTGAGCGTCGTCCAGAGTTCAATTGGCGTAATAGATGGCATGTAGCTTCTTATCTTTTCGTTGCCCTAAAACCGCTCCTACAGCGAAATCGCTCGCATCGCACATTATCTTGAATGGAAGATTCCAGTCGGGTGCTTGTACGACGGGGGCAGTTATCAGTGCTTTCTTGATCTTTTCAAATGCTTGCTGGCATTCTGGGGTGAAATCAAATTTAGTGTCCTTACAAAGGAGAATAGTCAGTGGTCTGGCTATGTTCCTAAAATCCTCTATAAATCTCCTATAAAATTCAGCGTGTCCTAGGAAGCTTCTGATATCCTTTACGTTATTCGGTGGCGGTAGACTCATCATTACTTCTATTTTTGCTCTGTCTACTTCAATACCGGCTGCGGACACTTTGTGTCCGAGTACGATTCCGTTATTAACCATGAAATGACATTTTTCCCAGTTTAGGACCAGATTCTTTTCCTCACATCTCTCTAAAACCTTGCATAGGTTGTCGAGACAATTCTCGAAACTCGATCCATAAACTGAAAAATTGTCCATGAATACTTCCATGAAATTTTCGATCATATCCGTGAAAATCGACATCATACAACGTTGGAAAGTGGCTGAGGCGTTGCACAGACCAAATGGCATCCTCCGATACGCAAAGGTTCCATAGGGACATGTGAACGTTGTCTTTTCTTGATCATCAGGATGTATCGGGATTTGGAAAAATCCAGAGTATCCATCAAGAAAACAATAATATTGGTGATTTGCTAATCTTTCGAACATTTGGTCGATGAAGGGTAAAGGAAAATGGTCCTTCCGCGTTGCGGAGTTCAGTTTCCTATAATCAATACACATCCGGTGTCCGGTCACAGTCCTCGTCGGGATTAGTTCATCTTTTTCGTTTTTAACGACTGTAATACCTCCCTTCTTTGGTACTACGTGGACTAGACTTACCCAATTGCTATCGGAAATCGGATAAATTCTCCCTGCATCCAGCAATTTAATGATCTCCTTCTTTACGACTTCCTGGAGATTCGAGTTTAGTCGTCTCTGATGTTCTACCGATGACTTGGATTTGTCCTCTAGGTGAATCATGTGCATACAAAGGTCAGGAGATATGCCTGGAATGTCATCTAAAGAGTATTCAAGTGCTTTTCTATGCTTGCGCAGTTTGTCCAATAATAAAGCAAGCTCCTTGTCAGTGAGGTTTGCGTTAATAATCACTGGGTAGGAATCGTCCAAGAGGAAAGCGTACTTAAGCCCAGCGGGTAAAGGTTTAAGCTCTACTTTTGGTGCTTTTTCCTTAGTGAGATTTCCAAAAGACGGCGGGTGTCGATCGATATCGTTGTTCAGATATCGATCGATATTGATCTCTGATTCAACTTCGCCTTTGTTTTCGATACCTGAGGATCCATGACTTGTTTCTATGAGACGATCGCACTCGGCAGCTCTACTATCTATGCTGAAAACTTCGTTCTGAGCGGATGTAAGCACATCTTCCAAATGATCATCCGAGTATAGTTTCTCAAAATATACTCAATCTCAATCTCATCGACGTAAGAGGAATGTTTATCTATTAAAGGCAATGTGACGACCTTTTCCATCTCAAATCTCATAGGAATGTTGCCTATGTTAAGATTTATTTGTCCTTCCTTGACATCGATAATAGCGTTTGCAGTAGCAAGGAAAGGTCTGCCTAATAGAATCGGATCTCTTGGTTTGTTCTTGTAATGCAGCACAACAAAATCTGTTGGAACAATGCATCCGTCGATTTGTACTGGCACATCCTCGAGTACACCTTCCGGGATTCTAACAGATCTATCCGCGAGAACTAGTTGGATATTAGCTGGTGTAAATTCGGAATACCACAATACCCAAGGAATGTGGTAACGGAATGCGGCAATGGAATGCAGAATCAAATTTACGCTAGAGCCCAGATCACAAAGTGCTCTTGGAAATAGCTTGTCTCGGATTGTACATCTGAGAACAAAACTACCAGGATCGGGTCTCTTTTCAGGGGTTTGGATTATAGTGCTAGCTTCTGCAGACACCATCATGACACTGCGTTTTTCTGTTCAAAAACTCTTGGTTGTCATTCCCTCGACATATTGTCTTATGGTTGGCGAAATTCAGAGAGCGTCAATAAGTGGCATTTCTACCTTAACGCGTTCGAAAGTCCGTCTACAGATTTCTTTATCTCTGCTGCGCGTGGAATTAGATTTGCGAGGATAAGGAGGTAAAGTGTTATACACCCGTTCTATAGTCGGTCCGGTGGGTATTGGACTTTCTTTTGAGTTTGTGGATGTTTGTCGATCGATATTGGTATCATCGTATCGATCGACATCGTCAATTTCCTCCTCATCGAGAACGATCACTGGCTCCTCAGTTTCGTTAGAGTCCTTATTATTTTCCTTGTTCTAAGGGCCATTTGGCATCGAATCACAGAGTAGAATGGGATTAGGAATGGGTTTCTCCGTCTTTGGAATCTTAGTGTTTTCTCTCGAACGAGTGTTTTCCCTAATAACTGGAGCTAGTTCTTTTCCGCTTCTCAAAACTACAGCACTTACGTGACGTCTCGGGTTTGTATCAGTCTTCCCGGGTAGACAACCTGCTTCTCTCTTGATACTTTCTGCGGTATGGGCAATATCGCTTTCAAGGTCTCTTATTTTTCCATGCAAAGCGTCAAGTTTTTCTGACATTTCGCAGCAGGCGCTGTCTAGCCTGACATCTAGGGTATACTCTAATTTCTGACTTTCTGTAAGAACGCGGTTCATCTTGGCCTTGACCTTTCCTTTGTTTAATCCAATGGAAGTGTCGTAGCCTTGGGTAAAACTATCTATGTTAAATGTATACTCTTGAGGGCTTTCTGGTCTAAAGAAGGTTTGCCCAATGGAATGGACATCCTTATCGCTGTTGATCACATCAGAATCCTTTTTTCCTAATGAGAGAGTGAAGGGAATCTAGTGATTGCTTAATTTCATTTATTTGAGATTCGTTCTTGGATCTAGCTTCTCGTTCCTCTATCTTTAATTTCATAAGACTTAACCATAGCTATGTTTTTAATCAAATAATTTGCTTCTGCAGGGGTCCTGGAGCTAAAATTTCCATTACTCGCATTGTCTAGCGTGATCTGGTAATCCAACTCGAGGCCTCCGTAAAATAATTTAAGAAGTTCTGGTTCAGAATAACCATGGTGGGTACAATCTCGCTGGTGATTATTAAACCTAGTCCAAGAGTTTCTGAAAGATTCTCGTGGGCCTTGAAGGAATGTGGAGAGTTTATGTCTCACGTTCCAATATCGAGTCTCATTGAAAAATTCGTTAATGAAAGCAGTGCGAATATCTTTCCAGCAGGTTAAGGATCCTGCTTGTATTTGTTTTAACCAATTTCTGGCTTCCCTTCCCAAGGAAAAAGGAAAGAGTTTGCAACGATTACTATCGTTGAGTGCGAAT
This sequence comes from Eruca vesicaria subsp. sativa, assembly GCA_932364175.1. Taxonomy (NCBI): domain Eukaryota; kingdom Viridiplantae; phylum Streptophyta; class Magnoliopsida; order Brassicales; family Brassicaceae; genus Eruca; species Eruca vesicaria. The sequence goes on along the minus strand of CAKOAT010058377.1, from coordinate 258,340 downwards.
CCTTCTAGATAATCTATGTGCTCATGGTCTGAGACAGAACCACAGAAGGGGTTCTTTTGTACCAGATGGATGTAATCAAAATGAAGCGTAGACTTATTTGCTTCATCCTCTGGTAGCTTGATAGCTGACCTGTTGGAATAGGTCTTAATGGGATCTAAGTAGTCTTGCAATTTTTCTGCATCTTCAGTTGAAGATGGATGGTTTTTGACAAGGATTTCAGTCCCCTGTTTAACTGTAAATTCATTGGTTTCATTGCATAACTGACCCTACTGGTTCGTTTGGGACTACTTCCTCATTAATTAAATCGGTAAGTAAAGACTTACCTGCTTATGGCTCGGTTATATCGATCGATGTGGGTTGGACTATGTCGATTGATTCCTAGGTCAACATATCGCTCGATGTGTGCGTCACGTCATCGGTCGATGCTTGGCCGAAATCTGTCTTTTCAATCTTGGATTCCCTGTTAATCAGAGAAAGAAGAAAAAGAATTAAGTAAACAATAAATAAAAATTTTAGACTGTATTCTAAACTAAATATGGTGGTAATAAGAAAGAGTCCTCGGCAACGGCGCCTAATTTGATATCACTCAAATGTTTAACCCTAAGGAGTGAATTACTCTCTCAAAAATAAGAGGTTCAATCGTAGTACTTAGGGATCGAATCCACAAGGACTCTAGAATTACACAACAGATTATTAAGTCTTCGAAATAAAGCTAGACAATAAGGTTTTAAACAGTAACTTAAAAGATAGCAAGTAAATGCTTGCTTGATTGATTGATTGGTTTGTTAAGAAGAAAGAAGATAGTTAAACTTAGGTATTTTCTCAGGTATGACATACATGCAAATTGTAAAGGGTTTTTATTATTCATAGTTCTAGATTCAAACTCTTATTTAAGGATTAACTCTACTGGATTTCGGGTTAGGACTATCGTCCGATAACCTGAAAGGAATATCGTTCGATGCATCTTTCGAAACTATCGATCGATGTTAATGCCGCTATATCGGTCGACACGACTATCGTCTCGTCGATCGATATCGCATCCAGCGAGTGGTAAAGGTGTGTTTGAATGGATTATCTAGTTTTCATTAAATTAACTTACACTTAGGATATTTGCCAAGCTATCGCTTGTCCAAATTGATCCTAAAATAGAGGCAAGGGTGATCAATCCTTAACCTTAGCATTCATTGATAACTAGATTGAGAACTATATTTTAAACACCCTAATAATGGTTCAATTCAATGCATGAGTCAACCTTAATGAGAAACCTAAATCTAACAAGAGAGACTACTCAAACATATTCAGGAGAGACAAAGTCATGATGGTCTGAATAATACTTTAAGATAATAATAAAAAGAAACAATAAGTAAAAAGGGAGTTCAAGATCTTCTCTAGAATTGTAGTTCAGATCTCTCTCTCCATCAAACTCTTCTCAAAGTGTAGCTAGATGCTTCTCCTAATTAGGTCTAAAAGGTCTCCAAAGTTGTCTACCTAAACTAGTACAAAACCCTCTTAATATAGCCTAACAGGCGGCCAGAGACTTAGTGTGTAAATTATTAAAACTCTTGTGAAGCAATTAGGGCTTCTAATATTCATTTAATCGCTTGTAACTTATGTATCGATCGATGTAAAATGTCATCTGTCGATCAATACGAGTAATCATCTATCGGTCGATTGCACTCAATGTGCATCGGTCGATAGCTTAAACATCGTTTTGCTCATATCTTCATAAAGTCTCTATTTTAGCTCCAAAATGCATGTTTTACACCAGTGAGTACCTGAACCTGTAAAAGCTCTAAAAAGATACTAAAAGTATCCTTTTGTTTCCAAAAACATATATAAATCATGGCTGAAAACGGGTAAAATCCATGATATATCAGTATATCTTACTCTATTAAAAGGGCTAAATAAAGCTCTCTTAACGTGTCCACGTAGAACATAAAAATCAACCAATCAAGAGCTTTTAATCCGCCACATCAGCACTGCTTGAGACAAAAAAAATTTCACGGTTCTGTTGACCCCGATTTCAAAAACCCTAATCCCACAAATTGAATCGATCGATTCACTTTCACCCACTTCTTCTATGTTTCCCTTTCTCACGATGTTCATCATCACTAACAATCAAACCTCCTCTTTACTCCCATCTTTAATGTCTTTCGTTTCAACTCTTTCTCTACCTCTTCACCGTTTCTTGGTTTCAAATCCGCGATGAAACCCAATGGAAAATTCTCAGCGATCAAAAACACCGGAAAAACCAGAGTCTCCTCCACCAACCCTGTCTCCGGTGATCTTATGTAGAAGAAACCAAACGGAAAAGACGTTCTCCATTCCGACTCCTCCGCCAAAGCCGATGAAGTGTTCTTCTTCAGAGATGTTGAATTCGGACCACAAGAAAGCAAGTTAAGGTTTCGTCTGATCCATTTTTGAGAGGCTCGAAACCCACTCTCGAAGATACTCATTGGTCTCGAGATGCTCCTCATCGACGAATGGGTTTATTCTGAGATCTCTCTCTGTTCTTGCTCGATATCCATTTCTTGTTTTTGGTTTATTTGGTTTGTAGAAATGTTTGGTCTGTAATTGAAACGTTGATTTGTCGTTGTTCTTTTTCTGTTTTACTTGCTCGATAAAAACATTAGCTTTTTTGGATCATGATTCAGAAACAGAACTAGAGGTGAACACTATATGGATTATTAACCAGTCATTGCTACTAGACCTCTTGCTAGCAAATCTCTTCTCATGCCCTTTCATGTGAGAATTGAATTTTATATCGACGTTAAGAAATTTCAAAGTGCTCTTCAAAATTGAACTGTATTTTTATCAGATGCGTGGGAAATGGAAATTTTGATGAAGCTCTTGACCTGGAAGCTTTTGTATCGAAACTTGCAACCATGCATCCCAAGTTAATTTTTCTTTTGTAATCCAAATTTTTTGGGTTTCTTAAGGAAGCTTTATCTGTTAAGAATTCATCTTCTGTCATTGTCAAGATTTCATGTTCTCCAACACTTGCAGCTGAGGTTAGACAAACAACTCAAGTCACTTCTCTCACAGCTTCTCCAGAAACTATGCTCCAAAATACAGATCTGATGTGAATATAATTTTTTCTTTCTATCTCAGTGAACTATGTTTATAGAAATCTAAATGGCTCAATGTTTGGTGCTCTCTATTTCAGTTGCTAGAATGTCTCAGGATTCTATGAAATGCCATTACAGGTAAATATTTTTGACATTTAAGTTGTAACTTGTAACAATCTGAAGTTATCCTTCCATTGCATGCATTCTGTTCCTTTGTCTATAGAGTTGTTCATTCTGTATGCTATGCCTACACTTCTGAGTGGCTCTTCGTGGCTGTGCAGTTCTTAAATCAAAGAACAAGGTACACTTCTCTAACTTTCATGAATCCAGAGCAATTGGTCGCCATGTCAGATCCTTAAGCCAAATGACCAAACTCTACGAAATTTTCTCAAAAAAAATTCTTCTATCTGCAAGATTCTCAGAGCTATTGGCCGAGCTGGTAGAGGCCGCAGTTGCTCATTGCCAATTGATTGTTGTTTCCAAGTAAGCTTCTTCTTCACCATTTCACATTGATTCCCTGGAGTCAGCTCCTGAATTTCACCTACATTGTATTGGCTAGGTTCATAGCAAAGCTAGAGCAGGACATAGGAGGCAAAGGAGTGAAGAAGCAGCTGAGCAATCTGTGTTATAATTACGCTCTCCACATCCTTCATAAACACCTCGGAGATTTCCTCTCCCCTAACTCCATCACTCCCAAACAAGCCTCTCTCGCCAGCGACCAGCTCCATTCTTTATACTCTCAGGTTCATCCTCTCTCCCTGTCTCTGCATTTTTGTCCCTTCAAAAGCTGAGTAGTTTATTAACATTCTTTTTGTTCCTTGAAAGCAACGAGAATAGATCTCTTCTGGGAGTTCACCAGGGAATGTCTGAGTTGAATTTGATGTTGTGAGATTACAGTGTTTAATTCAAGCTTTTTGTGAAGGTAGGGAGGTTGCACAAGCCTATGAGCTTCTCAAGAAGAGTTTGAAACAAGGTCTTGATTCAAGACATGTAGTGTATTCCCAATTAATATCTGGCTTCTTTAAGAGTGAGAACTACGCTTGTATGTCGGAGATTATTCACACCATGATTGCCTAGAACCATCTCCCTACTATTTACACCTACCAGGAGATTATAAAAGGGTTGTGTAAGAACGAGAAGTAGTTTGAGGCGTCTTGCGTATTCAACAGTCTCAAAGAGAGAGGCTATGCACCTGACAGAGTCGTCTACACCACGATGATCCACGGGCTATGCGAGATGGGGTGGTTAGGGAGCGCGAGGAAGCTGTGGTTTGAGATGATAGAAGAGAAAGGGATGCGGCCTAACGAGTTCACTTACAGTATGATGGGTACATGCGCACTCTACGGTGAGATGATTAAGAATGGGTATGGAGAAACAACGGTTAGTTGTAATACGATGATCACGGGGTTGTGCTCATATGGGAGAGCAGACCAGGTGTTTGAGGTTTTTACGAGGATGTCTGAAATAGAAGTGGCACGGGATGCAATTACGTATAACGCTTTGGTTCAAGGGTTTTGCAAGGAGAGTAAAGTTGAGAGAGGGATTAGTCTTCCCTTTTGCCTCACATTCCATCTGTATATTTCAATATTGAAAAAAACAACAAATATTGGGTTTTTTTTTTTGAACAGTACAAATTTTGGGTTTTGATCATGAGTTATATTCTTATGATTATAGTATATATATATTAAATACGAATAAATTTCCTAAAAAAATTGGGAAAATAATAGTACAAAAAAGTTTAAAACAAATTAAAATACATATGTTCATATGTCTAATTTATTTGTATTAGTATTTCTGTAATTAAATTGACATATTTATATAGATATAATTATTTAAGATTTAAAATAAAATAATTTACCTATTTAATCCATCTGTAAATGTTTTTTGTTTGGTTAAAAGAAACGTACATGCCACATCTAAAATTCATATTATAAAGCATATAGATTTTTAAGTTACAAAAACTCTCGGACGTGATTTTTTTTTGTAAATATTTTTTTCAAATGTCATGAAAAATTAATATTAAATCTATTAAATACATATTAACAATATTTATAATATGCTAAAAAACTGGCGCGTGGCATCAAGAAATTCATGGTATCTTTATAAGGAATGATTATTTCTTTTTTTTTTTTTTTTTTGGCATCAAAAGGCTGATCTATTACTCAAGCTTGAGGTGGTCTGGGAATCCAGACCGGAATAGAACAACCAACATACATGAGGTCCCGATAAAAGGATCGGGCAGTCTTAGCTAAACGATCGGCCACAACATTTAAAGACCTCGGTACATAAGAAATCTTGAAGTCCGGAAAACAAATCTGCAATGTCGAGATTCTCTCCAATTCCGTCGAAAAACTTGGCCATCCATGGGGATCCTTGAGCATTGCTAATAATTCCTTGCAGTCCGTCCCAAAGCTCTGACATGGCGAATGTTGAAGCATGTTCTCCATTGCCCACCGCAGCGCTTCCAGCTCAGAATGCAAAGCCGACTCCACTCTATACACATTACGCATCCCCATCAGGTGACTATTCCCCATGCTATCCTTCCACTCCCAACCACAGCCAGAAAACCGATCCATAGAGGTCCAAGAACCATCTATCAAACAAATCTCAGCTAGGCTTATGGCCTGCTGTACAGTATCTTGTGGAGGCACCACATCCTGCTCATTAGCTTGGAACCAGGCATAACACTCACTCTCCGCATACCGCGCCAATTCCAAGGGGTCTCTATCTATTCCTCTGAATAACTTATCATTCCGAGCCTTCCAAATGTACCAAATCAACCAAGGATAAGGATCCTTCTCTAACTCTGGCCCTCCAATGATATTCTTCCGCCAGAACAGATAATCCATATTCGCGTATGTGCTTTCCAGAGGGAATAAAGTTGAGCTGGTAGGTATGGATGACAGGGCCCAAACTTGTAAAGCCGGCGGGCTTGGAAAATTGCATGTGCAATTGTCTCTTCCGGTTCACCACATCGAGGGCAGAAATTATCGCATCTCATGTGTCTATGGTTCAGCGCACTCGTAACAGCCACCTGCCCCGAAATAATCTGCCACATAAGATGACACATCTTCGGGGGAGCTTTAACCTTCCAAACTTATGCTTGCAGCCCTTTTAAGCTAGGTTCACCTACCACATTTGCATCCTCCTTCATTAGAATATTACGAGCTACCCAATAGCCAGACTTGACTGTATACTGCCCACTCCGTGTGTGACTCCAGCAGAATGTGTCTCTACGATGGGTTGAACTAATCGCCATACTCCTTATGAGAGGTATATCAGCAGCGTCAACATAATTAGCCAGCCGTTCCAAATCCCAAGACTTTGTTTCGTGATTGATAAGATCACTCACTCGCATATTCGGATGCCAAACAGGAGCTGATGCATGCGCTGGTCTCGCTGGGATTGTGGGAATCCAAGGGTCCTCCCATACCTTCACTTCATACCCCGAATGAATCTTCTGTCTAACCCCTAATAGCAATAAATCTCGAGCAGCCGAGATGCTGGTCCACACATACGATGGACTGCTGACAGTTAGCTTACGCAAAGGCGAACTTAGTCTATAATATCTCCCCCTCATGACACGAGCAACCAATGAATCCGGGTTCTGGGCCAATCTCCACAGCTGCTTTGCTAGTAATGCCAGGTTAAACTCATGAATCATCCTGAATCCAATTCCTCCGTCCTCTTTAGATAGACATAGCTTATCCCATGTTGTCCAATGTAAACCTCTCTTAGGTGGGTTTGAGCTCCACCAGAACTGTGCAATGGCACTAGCCAAGGCATCACAAATCTCCAAAGGAAGCAAAAAGCAGGACATAACATATGTTGGGAGGGCCAACAGGATTGACTTAATCATAACTTCCTTTCCACCTTTTGATAACCACCTGCCTGTCCATCCATTAACTCGGTTTCGAAGTTTGTCTTTTAAGAAGGCAAACAGCTTGCATTTTGATCCAGTGATGTCCTCTGGTATCCCTAGGTAGGTTCCCATTCCTGCGTCATTCTGTATCCCAAGTGTATCTTTGATCTCCTGTCTGACTCCTTGACCAATCCTCTTACCAAAGAGTAAGGAGGACTTGTCATAATTTATGCACTGTCCAGAGGCTTTTCCATATATCCTGACCACCTTCATTACTTCTTCACATTCACGGGGCTCCGCCTTACAAAAGAACAGGCTATCATCAGCAAAGAGCAGGTGGGATACCGAGGGACACGCACGTGTGATGCGCATCCCCGTTATCTTTTCCTGACTCTCTGCGTGATTAAGAAGGCTAACGAGCGCTTCCGTGCATAGAATAAAAATGAAAGGGGATAAAGGATCTCCCTGACGTAGACCTCTCTCTGGTACAATATTCCCTCGTGGCTGGCCATTCATGAGTACCTTATACTTTACTGTCGTTATACATCGCATAATCCAGGCAATCCAGATTTCGGAGAACCCCATCTTCCTCATGGTAGCCTCAATAAAAGACCATTCCATACGATCGTATGCCTTGCTCATATCTGTTTTGATGGCCATCCTCTTATTGCGCCCACTTGGTTTTGTCCTTAATGCATGGAACAATTCCTGGGCAATCATTATGTTATCAGATATCTGTCTCCCAGCAACAAAGGCTGACTGGGTTTCGGAAATCCGATCTGGAAGAACCTTTTTAAGTCTCTGACATAAAACCTTAGATATAATCTTGTAACAAACATTGCAAAGGCTGATAGGTCGTAGTTGACTCATCTGGTTAGGCTTGTCAACTTTTGGGATAAGACATATATTAGTATCAGTTAGACCCGTCGGAATAGTCCCATGAAATAAGAAATCATTAACCATACGAGTTAAATCATCCTTAACAATATCCCAAAAATTTTGATAGAACAAGGCTGTCATTCCATCTGGCCCAGGAGCCTTCTCGGGATGCATATCAAAGAGTGCTAATTTAACCTCCCACTCTGAAACCGGAGCCGTGAGTCCCTCATTGTCCGAAGGCGTAATTGTAGTGCGTACTTCAGATAGTGCCTCCTCAATCTCACCAGGGTTTGATGATTGGAAGATCTGACGAAAGTAACTAGTAGCAATGGCTATCAGTCCTTCCTCATCCTCCACAACATTCCCATCGGCATCCAGAAGTTGGGTTATCCTGTTTCTCGCCCTTCGCTGTTTTGTTGAAGCATGGAAAAATTTAGTGTTTCGATCTCCCTCCCTTGACCAGAATACTCTGCACTTCTGCTTCCAAAATAGCTCCTCCGCCTTAAGAGCATCAGACAATTCTTTTAGCGCCGCCGCTATCTCCTCCGTAGTGGCATCATCATTGGAGGATAATCGATCCACCTTCTCCTTTAACTCCTCAACACTTTTCTCTGAATTCAGATTGTTTTGCCTTTTCCATTCACTTAAAGCCCGTCTGCAACTTGTAATGTGCTCCATTATACTTGCTCCCGGTGGTAAATCTGGTGATTTCCAACCCTCAAGTATAATTTGTCTTAGTTCCTCATTCTGAAGCCATCGCTTATCAAATTTAAAGTTTTTCGATCTGCGTGTCTTCTTCCTAAGAATATCTGCCAGGATTGGACGATGATCCGAACCCCAAAGTCTCAAATACTGAACCTTAGAATGAGGAAATTTCTCATGCCAGTTCTCATTACCCACAGCTCTATCAAGTCGACATCGAACAGTAGCATTTCCTGCTCTTCGTCCTACCCATGAAAGCATATTTCCTGTGAAAGGAAACTCCAGCATGCCACAATCACTGAGCATCTGTTTGAAAGGCAAAAAAGAGCTATCCGTGCGTTGTCTGCCACACCTTCCTTCTCTTCATGACAAGTAATTTCATTAAAATCACCAATCATAAACCATGGACCATCTCGTGTTGTTGAGAAGCGCGTAAGACGTTCCCAAACTAAATCTCTTCTTTCTACTACAGGATCCCCATAAACAAATGTCATATAGACTTTTATTCCATCAATGACTGCTTCAATATCAATCATTCTGTTATTTGAAAACAAAATCTTAACGCGAAAATCATCCATAAAAAATAAAGCTAAACCTCCGCTGAGACCAAGTGGCTCAACGGTAAACAAACGATCAAATCCTAAGTCGGCCTGAATGTCTTGCAACAGCAGCCTCCTATTCTTTGTTTCAGAAAGGAACACTAGTCCTGGGCGATGCTTCTGACACATCTCCGTAAGGCGTCGAACTGTGAGGTCAGTCCCAATCCCTCGACAGTTCCAACTGAGTGTCTTCATGGACGATTGTGGGATGGGTTTTTGGACCCCATCGAACCACTTGTTGTCTTTGCCTTTGAACGATCATCTCTAGCATTATGGCTAAGATGTTTTGGTTTAGCTTTTCCACCGGTGTTCTTCATAGAAGAAGAACTTAGGACTCGTAGCCGTGGAGATCCCCGACGGAGGACCTCCTTCTTCCTGGGAGTGCGTCTGTTCCCATTCTTGCCTCCTTTCTAACTGCTTGAGCTGCTTCCCTTCTCCATTTGGCGTGAGACCTGTTGTGGCACAGGTGCCTCCAAATCCATAAGTTCCTCATCAAACAGATCATCTTCCGCATCCATTCCTGCATCTTCCTCATGTAGTACAGGTCCCATATCAGATAGAGCATCAATAACACGGGCATCCTCATCCTCAGGCTCAACTATATCAGTGTAATACGTCAAAGAACGCACTGCACTTCTTGGGCGAACTGTCACATTAGCCTGCATATTTGGAGATGTGATTTTACTGGCCAGCCTTTTCTTCTGTTGATTACCATATACATCTGCGTACTCCGCCTGGTGATTCTCTCCACTATTCATCCCACCACTCTTGTCTTTCGCTTTCGCTTTCACATGGTCATAAGGACCTACGCGAGACAACGAATCAGAGCCTTCACGTGTGATACCGGTCCCAGTTAACGCCACATTCCCATGTTTCTCGTTACCTCTTTCAACTCGTGGAGGAGACCTAACATCAACATCGAACCGTGCAGCAGAAGCCATTTCGCGTGGACTCCTCTCCAAAGTGTCACTTCGTGAAAGAACATCATGACGTGCTCGGGGGGATCGACCGCCACGATTTCCAGCAGTGCCACACTTCCCATGGGAGAACACCTTCCTACCAGAATGATGCGCAGAAGTAACATCATGCTTGACCGCGAGATCCTTCCTAGCAGGCCCCAAACTCTGTAGACCTGTACTTTTCTCCCGCCATTCCATCCTGTCACTCCTATTAACCAAACCAGAGCTCTGGCTACTTCCATACACTCGCCCACCTGACACTCCACCTCGCCGTCTCTCTCCCCTCACATTGATCTTCAGATCCTCCATTGATTCACTCATTGCAGTGTCCCTATCGGAGACAGCAGAAGACCTCTCCAATCGATGACTATCATGTCGTTGATAAGGAGAATGCACATAGCGGTTACTTTGTCTGTCGTTTCTTCTCCTCACCACCCTGTCCCGCCGTTGATTCCCGGACTCATGGCGTGAGAGACCCACTTCCTTGTTATTGGAGATCGCAGAGGGCCCATCAGTTCGTCGGTCGGCATCCAAGTTATGGCGAGTAGAGTGAACAGCTGTGTTATTGTCATGAGGAGTTCTACTTGGTTTGAACTCGCGACGCCCTGGCAATGTTCGAACCTCCTCCAGTTGTGTCTCCACTCTATCAAAAACAGAGCTCTTAGGTGGTTTTAAAGGACAATGGTCCTTCTCATGGGTCAAGAAACCACAAATTGAACAATGTTTAAAAAGCAGATCATAGGAGATCTTTATTGTAACTGCATCTCCTTTTGAATTTGTTGTCATTCTCGTGAACTCAAGGGGCTTACGCGTGTCAATATCAATAAGCATCCGACCCTCCTCTAACTCCAGCGTATCGACGCGCCCCAAAGAGTTCCCAAGACCTTCCAAGTTCGTTATTGTCCACAAGTGCAAAGGCACTCCAGTTATAGTAACCCAAAAGGGTATAATCCATGGGTAATCATCGTGTACAATAGGCTCCCACCTCACTAACACGAACATACAGAAGTTATAGTGGAAAGGACCTTGTCGTAGAACTTCATTAAGATCCTCCTCCGTAGTAAAGTTCAACAAGAACTTTCCGTTGCCCAAGTCATTCGCAGTAATACGATCCTGCATTCCCCACTGAGTCGGCATATAGTTGATTAAATTTTGAACCTTTTGTTTCCTCGGATTTAGTATCTTCCCTATGAGAGAAAGCTTGAACTCTTGAAGTACTTGTGTACCCTCATCATCAAGCAGTTGGAAAGGCGCTTCCTCTTCCATGTCCAGAATCCCCTTGCCTTTTACATCTCCTGGGATCTCAACCGAACCCATCCTCGCTAACAAACAAACCCGTAAACAGTACGCTGAAACACTCTGTTTTCAATACGAGAAAAACAGAGGAGCCAGAAAACCAGAGAAAAAACAGATCACCAAACAAGCTTAAACCATCGGGATCAAAACGGATCCAGTGATGCTGATCGACAGTGAAAAGGAAATAGGTGATTATCCTAATTGATCCGTGTGCGTGCGTAGAATAATATCAACAGCGCTGATACACGTCGAGAAACCAGGAACCGATCCCACGTCAAAGAACAATAGGAACGAGGTTAGACGGTTTGTATCACAGGAGAAATCGAGGAGCAGGCTTTCCACGATCCCAAAGAAGATCAGATACGAAGCACTGCTATGGTCAAGTGAGTAACGTGTCGAGGAAGGGAACAACAAGGATCGTTCCCCAGTCTCAAACTTGCGTCCAGCCGATGAATAGTCGCAAAGGTAGGTCCCCTCTACCACACCATCACCAAAGAGTGATGAGATTAAGCAGAGAAAGACACGCAGGGAGCAGATCTCTCCATCGCCACTTGAGTCGCCGTCAGAGAGAGAGCTAGGGTTTTTTAATGTTCTTTCTTTTTCTGTTTATATCGCACAAATGATTATTTCTTATTATATTTAGTAAGGAACAATATTATTCTATCTATACTATTAAAAGGGAAGATACCTTTGAAAAATTGACTTATACAAGTTGTGTGCATATTTCATTAATGATATTTTGGTAATTTATTTTCGTCCTACATCTATATATATCGAATGTTAGAAATCATATCACATTAACTATTAACCATATACCCGATTTATTCTCTCTTTTCCTATTAATTACTCTAACCATATTTCATTTTATGTTCCATACTTTTATTTTACCCGGGTTATACCAATATGATTTGTATGATATTATATTATTTGTAACATGATATCATATGATTTCTAACATTCAATATATATTTACATTGTCATTTCGGTATATGTCATATGATTTGTATGATATGATATTATTTTATACATTTGATATCATATGATTTATAACATTTGGTTACTACACTATAGATTACATAATTCAAATATATCTCAAACCCATTTTAGTAGTATAGATTGGTAACATTTGGTTACTACATTGATTTGAAATTGTATATAAAACATTATCCTTTTGGTATAAGCATAAATATACTAATATGATTTGTATGATATGATATGATTTCTAACATTTGTAACATTCGATATAGCAGCCATTGTCCTTTTGGTATATGTGATATGATTTGTATGATATGATATTAGTTTTTACATTTCATATCATATGATTTATAACATTTGGTTACAACACTATAGATTACATAATTCAAATATATATGAAACCCATTTTAGTAGTATAGATTTGTAACATTTGGTTACTACACTATGATTTGTTACATTCTATATAAAACATTTTCCTTTTGGTATATGCATAAATATACTAATATAATTTCTATCATATTATATGATTTCTAACATTTGATATCATACTGATATCATATGATTTGTAAAATTTGGTTACTACCCTATAAATTATATAATTCAAATATATTTCAAACCCATTTAGTAGTATAGATATACATCAAAGTAATTAAATATGTGATATGATTTGTAACATTCGATATAGCACACATTCTCCTTTTGGTTTATGCATATTATATCATTTGTAACATTTTATATCATATGATTTGTGTAAATAATGGTTATTACAAATAAATTCATAAGATACCCACAATCAAATATATATCAAAATATGAGTGACATTTATGAGTGACATTTAATAACGAGATGCGTTTTCGTAAGAAAATCTTTCATATACTAAAATGAATAAATTTCTTCATCTACAAATTTTTATATTATGGAAACAGTAATAATGGTTGATTTTTTATTTTTGGTCGATTCCATATACTTCTGTAATTGGATTAGTATTAACTGTTACACTTCCTATCTAATTCAAAATATATTCCATAAATATTCCTTATTCCTTAAATGAGATATTTTATCAGATCATAAAAAATAGCAAATCCCTACATTTTCGTAACCTAAAGGTTATTGTCCCTATCTATTATAAATGTAACCTCTCTTAACCACTATATTCATCATTCATTCAAATACTTAACTCTTCCCTATGGCGAATAATTTGCAGTTGTCTTTCTTAAGCGAGGTCAAACTGAGGAAAAATGCATGTCGCATCCAAGTCAAGATCCTTCATACATGGAGGCATTTTATGAAAGACATCGGTGAGACCATGGAACTTATCCTTTGTGATGCAAATGTAAGTTTATCCATATACATATTCATTTCATTTTGTAAAGGTTTAAACTAAATTAAGATGTTTTAGATATTGTTATAGGGAACTAAGATTCATGCCTCGTGTAACAAGACATACATTCCTCAATTTGCAAAACATATTCGTGTAGGAGTATGGAGGAAAATTGATCGGTTCAGTGTGTCTGCTGCTGGTGGAGCATTCAGATCAACTCAACATAAGTATCGCATCGCTTTTAATGGCACCACCAAAATCACCGAATCTACACACCGTGATGATAACATGTTTCTTGATCTGGTTGATTTCAAAACCATTGAAAATATCACAGATACAAACTTCCTTATTGGTCAGTTTTCTTGCATTCTTAACACTATCCATTGTTTCGCTATCTAACACCAGTCTATATTTATTTAGATGTTATTCGACAAGTTTAAGACTTGGGTGATCTGGAGACCATAGGGTGTACTAGTGGGAAACAAAGGAATAAATTGGAGTTTAGTCTCGTGGACATTTCGTAAGTTTCATATTTTTATATTTTCATCTATACATGCTTATATACATATTTATTCAAAATTTCGTATACTATTTTATTAGTGGTCAAAGATTACCTTTCTGCCTTTGGGGTAAATTTGCTGAGAATCTTCATTCAGCTGGCCAAGAAACTGAAGGCATGGTGATATGTCTTCTATGATTTGCTAAGATTAGGCAATATAGAGGTATCATATGATAACAAACACTTATATCTCGATTTCTACTAAATTCTTATTAATAATATACTTGAAAATATGTTTCTACCTACTTAATTGCTTATTATTTATTTATGCATATTATTTATTTATGTTATAAGTGAGATCCCAATCTCAAATCCTTATGATGTAAGTCAAATGTTTCTCAATCCCGAAATACCAGAGGCAGATGAATTTAAACAACGGTATTTATCTCAAACAATAATAACTTTTATTTTTCGCTATGAAATGAATATGTGATATAATATTTTAATTTCAGAGGTAATGATGATTCTCAAGCGTTAGTAGAAACTGAGTCATACGAGAATAAGCTTGAGTTGCAAATGAAGCGAGATAAATGGATGCATTATCCTCAAACGAATCTTCGGAATTTACTTGAAACATCTGAGGTATTGCATTTTGGAAAACTTCTTATGTGCATGCTTTTTATTTTATTGTTTTGACTCTCGGTTTTATTCTTTGTTGTAGGGAAAACTATGTAGGGTTGTTGCCACAATCTACCAAATTGATACATATTGGGGATGGTATTATTTTGGATGTTTAAGCTGTAACAACAAGAAGGTTTATCCACATTCAAAATCCATTAAGAAATTGAATGGGAAAGACATTGTTACAAATGTTTAGTGGTGTGAGACTTGCAAATCCAAAGTAACATCTGTTAGTCCACGGTATTAGAAAATAATCTAATATTCATTTTTATTAACATATATACTCTAAGCTAATTTATGTTTACTATTGTTTTTATACAGATTCAAAATCCATTTAATGGTCAAAGCTGATACTGGTGAATCTCAATTTATGTTATTGGATTCTATTGCTACCGGAGTTATTCCCGAGTCTGCTTCTACGCTACTAAACGGTTCTTGGGACGAAGTTAGTATTTTTCGACTTTAATATTTCTACTACCTATTGCATGATGAATAATAAAATATCAAATATTTAATTTTACAGCTTGAAGACGATGATCCTTTTCCCGATTCAATACTAAAGTTGATTGGATAGACTTTTATGTTTGGAGTCTACATTCAGAAAGACTCGGCTTCTGGTGGTTGCTATAAAGTTGGAAAGGTTTGGAAAGATCTACGTATGCTAATGACAAGTGAGGTATCAGAAACTCTTTCCCTTCCAACCCAAACAAGCGAGGTAAATACATTATATATGTTTTATGATTATTAAACTCATATCTATGTCTTATGATTAAAATAAATCATAAAGGTATTTAACTATTTTATCATATCTCCTTAATTTGTAGGATCCCATGTATCTTGAAGGGATGAGTGATGACATTGTTTGTACTCCCTCTTCCAAACGGAAAGTTGACGATAAGGAAGCACCTGAGCTTCTTTCTACCTCTAAAACGAAGTTCATCAACCCAATTAAAATGGAGAATCCCAAAAATTTAGAACATTGAAATCCGTTTACGGAAGTGCAATGTTTATGTTTTGGTTTTCTTTTCAGAACCCTCATTTCATATCTTTTTAAGTTTGTATTTGGATATCTGCTTATTTTGGATTTATTTGATTTTGTTACTTATTATATTTGATTTGCTTTTTCTTCATTATTCATTGACTCATCTATTTATACATTATTGCATTGAAACAGAAAACTACCAAATAGATAATATAACAATAAAATAATTTTTAAGATGTGAAACTTATATACTTCGAGTTACTTTTCACTCTTTAATAATCAAGACATAAGATTCCTATTACTGTCATGCACGACTTTTTTTAAAGTAAACTTAGGTACAAATAATGTAGCGAATAATATTTACAGGATTGGAACAGGACATAATGTATATGTGTTATATATTATAAATATATTTAAAATGAGTAGGGACGATATTAGAATGGTCTAAAATTCATAAATTTATTATACTTGGTCATACTTGGAAAATACTATCTTTGAGTATAAATGACTACTTATATAAATTTATATCATTTAAAATCATATTTCTTAAAAATAGAAAAATATTAAATGGCGTATATCTCTCAAAATAAGTGATCTTTCTCATTTAACACATTTCGTATAAAATGGAAAATAGAATCTTTGAGTATATTTATTAGTAATAACCAATATTAGACGTAATCCTCTATTATAAAAGTTCAGAACTTAAATATGTTCAAGCTTTAGGTTTTTCATCTCATTTTCATCGATATCATCATATCGGCTTCTATGTCTAACGAGAACATAAATACTAATGGGATAATACTGAGTGAAACTTCTAATCAGAAAAGGAAGAGAAGCTCTTCTTTTTTTAAAAGATTCTGAAGTTAATATTACTCCAAAAGTTAGGCAGAAGAAATCTGGTGTTCTGCCCTTGAGGAGAGTTTTCGGTACTATCTTGGGTGATGTTACTAATACATTTAAGTCTTCACCAACTACCCCACAATCAGAAGTATATAATCATCATTTTTCCGGATCACAATCCATCAATGGCTCGACTGGTTCTATTTCTTCCCTTATTGTAATTTGTACACATTTCATTTTCCTCTTTTTTTTACATCTATCTATTTCAACTAATCTTACCAGACGAGGCTCTAGGAAATCTATCAAGTGATCCCAAGCAATTAAAACAGATATCCAATACATCATGTAAAGTTTATATCTATATTGCTAACACAATATATTGAAAGCATATTTAAATGGCTTTCTAATATTGTTTTATGATTATATGTTTAGCTGATTTATTCTCCAAGTGTGGTAGCTCTGTAATTCAAACCAATCTTCTGAGTAAGACAACATCTTCCAGTATCCGCCCTACTAATCTATTGGAAGCATTCTTGACCTTTGAAAATGCTTCCAATGAAAACGAATTTGACCTTGGTTATACAGACCTTGAATTATTTGAAGATAACCTAAATATTTATAATTTATTTTAATTTTGTCATAAATCATCTATGCTTTATTATGACCCGCCGTAATTTTTTGTCCAAGATAAAGATGCACAGATTTATGATATAATCTCTGAAGAGGAAGATGATGTTATTCATACTAATTCTGACACGGAAGCAGAATTTGTGCCTCAACAAGATGAGAATGTTATAACTGTTTCTGATGATGTTCCTCAACAAGATGAGATTGTTCTAATTGTTTCTGATGATGTTCCTGATGATCAAAGAGCTAGGGTAAAGAGTATGTCAATTTTGCTCAAAAGTATGTTTGAAGAGAAACCTGCTAAGAAGGGATGGTCCGTTGCGAAGCGCACTGGTAATATTAATGTTACCTTTTTAAAGTAATGTAACATTAATATATGATAGATATATTTTGTTGTGTTTTTACAGTTTCAAAGCCTAGGAAGAAGAAATCACCTTCTAAGCACAATTTGGGTAATACATTACATATGTATTATATCATTATTATTTTTTAAATATTTTTTGTGTTTGAATATTATAGATACATCTTTTTTGTATAGGTCTAGAGTATGTTGACGAAGGTGATCCAGTCTATAAATGTGAACACTGTGGTGCAATAATGTGGTATGGCGAACGTCTTGATAGGAAACGTCAGAGTAGAAAGCCAAAATTTTCTTTGTGTTGTGGTCAAGGTCAAGTTCAGTTGCCCTTACTTAAGCCTTCACCAGAGATTATAACGAAATTACTAAGAGATGACGATGAGATCAGCAAATACTTTCGGAAGAACATCCGGCAATTAAATATGGTTTTCTCATTTATTTTTCTAGGTGGTAAAATTGATCGATCTGCTCTACCAGGTCCTGGACCAAAAATGGTTGTTCTTCAAGGAGAGAATTATCATTTGATGGGTAGCTTAAAACCACCCCCAGATGGAGATCCGAAATTTGGCCAGCTTTATATTGTTGAAACTGAAAACGAAGTTCAGAACAGGTCGACTATTGTTGGGTATGACCTAATAATATTTTCTCAGTCTCTCTTTTTTATATAGATCATGTCTTTTGTTCTCCACCAAAAGGATCCCTATAGTCACCCTTTTTATATTATTTTTTAAACAGGAAATATAGAACAAAGCGTGAGAAGTCAAAAAAAGAGAGATTGAGAAATCAAGTTATTGATAGGATAGTGAAAATGCTTGACGAAGTGAATCCATATGTGAATCAGTTTAGATCTGCTAGAGAAAGGTTTTAAACTTATCCTGAAGAAACACTACATATGAGGATAATTAGTAATAGAGAGAAAGATGGAAGGACATATGATACTCCAACTGCCTCAGAGGTTGCGGCACTTATTCCAGGAGATTTCAATTTGAACATGTATACAAGAGATATTGTACTGGAAGAGAAGTAGATAGGATGGCTTAAAGGAATCAGTGAGATACATCCATCTTATTTAGCACTTCAATACCCTCTTATTTTTACATATGGTGAAGATGGCTTTAGACTCGGTATTAATAAAAGAACAACTCCAGCTACTTCAAAGCATAAGAGGCAGAATATCAGTATGAGGCAATGGTACGCTTTTCGGATTCATGAAAGGGAGGGAGAGAGTCATACTCTTCTTCATTCTAAGAGGTTGTTCTAGCAATTCTTGGTGGATTCCTACACTACAATCGAGTATAACAGACTTTGTTATCTGCGAATGAATCAGAAGAGTCTAAGATCAGATTCTTTTGACTCTATTCAACAAGCTGAGAATGATGGGAAAAGTGATATGCACGACCAGGGAAGTCGTTTTCTGTTGCCAGCTTTATTTACTGGAGGACCAAGATACATGAAGAATATGTATTTGGATGCTATGGCGATTTGCAAACATTTTGGTTTTCCTGATCTATTCATAACCTTTACTTGCAGCTCTAAATGGCCTGAAATTACCAGGTATTTATAGGCCCGCAAGTTGACTGCAGACAACAGACCTGATATACTTTGTAGGATTTTCAAAAGGAAACTTGAATCTCTGATGATTGATTTAACAAACACAGAGCTATTGGGAAAAACTGTGGTATGTGAGTATTTTTATTTATCAATTATTTCTTCTTGCTAATTTTCCAAGTTATTGTTTTAATTTTCCTGTTTGTTTCTAATGCAGCTATGTATACCATTGTATTCCATAAACGTGGTCTCCCTCATGCTCACATTCTACTGTTTATGGCACATGTCTCTAAGTTTCCTAAAACCAAAGATATCGACAATATCATATCAGCTGAAATTTCTGATAAAAAGAAGGAACCTGACCTATACCAAGTTGTTAAAGATATGATGATTCATGGTCCATGTGGATCTGTCAACATTAATTCTCCTTGCATGGAGATGGTAAATGTTCTAAGCTCTATCCCAAAGCGTTTGCTGAGAAGACAACGGTTAACAGAGAAGGATTTCCTGTCTACCGAAGAAGAGAATAGTCTGATCATTTCGTTGAGAAAAATGGCTTCAAATGTGACAATACATACGTCATTCCTTATAACAAGAAACTGTTACTTCGATATAGAGCTCACATTAATGTTGAATGGTGTAACCAGACTGGCTCTATTAAGTACTTATTTACGTATATTAATAAAGGTCAGGATCAGTGTATTGTAGCTGTTGAAAGTAGAGAGAAGATTACCAAAAAAACACGAAAATGTTGAGAATTTCTCTACTGAACCTGCTTCAACGGAGGAGAAGAAAAACGAAATCAAAGACTTCTTCAACTGCAGGTATTTGTCAACATTGTTATATTAGTATATTAATCTATATGAGTTATTTTCGTATATATAGTTTATTAAAATGATAAATGTGTTTATTATTCAGATAAGTATCAGCATCTGACGGTTCTCCGAAGAAGAGAACAGTCTGATCGTTCCGTAGCAGTTGAGAGAATTCAGTTTCATTTACCTGGAAAATGGATTATTGTTTTCAAAGATGATGACACATATGAAGAGATTACAAACCGGGTTCTGACTGAAGATACCATGTTTTTGGGCTGGTTTGAATTAAACAAGGTAAACGCTTTTTCTCGGACACTCACTCTAGCTGAAATTCCTATTTGGTTTATCTGGAATAAAAAACAATGCAAGTTTACTGATAGAAAAAGAGGATACAATATTGGTAGAATCAACTACGCCCCAAGAAAAATTGAACAAGCGTTTTATATGCGTGTCCTCTTGAATATTGTAAGAGGTTGTACATGTTACGAGGATATTAGAACGTTTAACAACGTTGAGTATTCGTCTTACAAAGAGGCATGCTTTGCTCGAGGTTTATTAAAAGACGACCAGGAATACATTGATGATATTGTGAGGACAAGTTTTTCGGGCTCAGCGTCATATATGCGTCAATGTTTTGTGATCATGCTCATGTCTGATAGTCTTTTGAAGCCAGAATTTGTTTGGGAAAATGTTTGGGAATTATTATCTGAAGATATTGAGTATCGTCGAAGAAAGCTATTAAATAGGCCAGGTATTTTTTACTCTCCAATATTACACTCATTTTTGTCCTCGGTATACACAATATTAATCGGAGGTATTAAGTTTTGTAGATTTATATTTGAGTGAAGAGGAGATAAAACAACTAACTCTTCACGAGATTGAGAAGATTTTGAAGAGGAATGGTACTTCTTTAGAGGCATGGGAATCTATGCCAGAGCCAATAGCTGATTTTTCTCTCCAGGAGAATGTTTTGATTATGGACGAGCTTGGATATGACAAAGAGCAGTTAAAAGCTGATCACGATCTTGATTTAAAAAAAAAATGACGGACGAGCAGAGAAAGATATATGATGAGGTTCTTAGTGCTGTCTGAGAAAAGAGATGAGGTGTATTTTTTGTCTATGGGTTTGGTGGAACTGGGAAAACATTCTTGTGGAGATTGTTGTCTGCTGCTATTAGATACAGAGGAGAAATATGTTTGAACGTTGCATCCAGTGGGATTGCTTCTTTGCTACTACCAGGGGGGAAGGACAGCATATTCTATATTTGGGATACCACTTAATCCAGATGAGTTTTCTAGTTGCACTCTAACTCACGGAACAAACCAAGCGAATTTGATTAAAGCAGCTTCTCTGATTATTTGGGACGAAGCCCCGATGATGAGCAGGCATTGTTTTGAATCATTAGATAGGAGTATGACTGACATTGTTGGGAACAACGACAATTTACCTTTTGGTGGTAAAGTTGTTGTCTTACGGGGAGATTTTAGACAGGTTTTGCCTGTAATTCATGGAGCTGGAAGAGCTGAAATTGTTTTGGCATCTTTAGATTCTTCTTATCTTTAAAAGCAAGTCAAAGTGTTGAAGCTGACAAAAAATATGAGGTTGATGTCTAACGATTTATCTCCTGAAGAAGCTAGAGATTTGGAAGAGTTTTCAAAGTGGATATTAGATATTGGAGATGGAAATATAGGCGACAACAATGATGGTGAGGCTCTAATTAATATTCCAGATGAGTTTCTTATTCTTGATGCAGAAGATCCTATTGAGTCTATAAGCCAAGTTGTGTATGGTGATGTTGTTTCTTTACAGCAGAATAAAGAGCCTAAGTTTTTCCAAGAGAGAGCAATCTTATGTCCAACTAACCAGGATGTCGAGAAGATCAATCAACACATGTTGGATAAACTCGATGGTCAGTTATTGTTTTATGTTATCAATATTATTTGTCAAATTGTACATTCATATACCAAGTTAACATAATAATTTTTTTATAAATATTTCAGGTGAGGAAATGACCTTCCTAAGTTCTGATACAATAGATGCTTCAGATAAATATTCAGTTAACGATCAAGCACTTACTCCAGATTTCTTAAATACCATTAAACTCTCAGGTTTGCCAAACCATAGTCTTCGCTTAAAGATTGGTTGTCCTATTATGTTGCTCAGAAACATAGAACCCACTGGCGGATTAATGAATGGGACGCGACTTCAGGTTACAGAGATGTACCCTACCATTATAAAGGCAAAAGTTATTACAGGAGATAAGGATAAGGTTGGTCGAGTAGTTCTTATTCCTGGGCTTGCTATAACCCCTTCTGACAAGAAGTTACCTTTCAAGATGAGGAGGAGGCAACTTCCTATTTCTGTTGCTTTTGCTATTACAATCAATAAGAGTCAGGGAAAATCTCTATCAGAAGTGGGCATCTACCTACCAAAGCCTGTTTTTTCTCATGGGCAATTATATGTGGCTATTTCAAGAGTTACATCCAAAAAGGGGTTGAAGATTTTAATTGTGGACGATGAAGGAAAGCCTCAGAGACAAACATTGAATGTCGTTTACAAAGAGATCTTCCAGAATCTCTGATTTTTTCGATAATGTTGTATACAATTTAAAATTTTATACACTTTAGAATAGTATTTCCAATTCTTGAATGAGTTTGATCTTTAAAATTTAGTTTAACTTTCGTTTTCAAAAGTCTATATTATATTATGAACCTAATATGATACCATGCAGTCAAATCTACACAATTTAACTAACAAATCATTCGACTTTATATCTAAAATAATCTCATAATGAACATGATCATGTATTTCGTCGCATCATATATTTTTTTATCTAATCCATTTCAAAAATAGATGCCAATTTATGACCTAATTATATTGGGTTTCTTAATTATTAATATCTAATGGGCTATTAGTCAGATTACCTATTTATGTTAAGCCTTGAACGGAACTGATGTTTAGGTTTAGTTCTTATCTATATAAGACTCTTCGATTGACTACAATAACCATAATATCTCGCCGTTTATCTCTCTCTCATCGGAAAACGGTACGATTTTCTTTCATTGTTCTTTCTATTCTATTGTTCGTTAGTAGATGTTGTTCTGTTGTTAGATATGTTCTATCTTAAACTGTTTCGAAACATCCTTGCATAAACCGTCATAAAAGTTATGTGTTCATAGTTTATTGAATATTGTCATTCTAGGGTTATAGTATCAGTTCCATTGTCTGCAAATTTTATAAATCTGGAAAAATACATGGAATCTAACTATAGAGAATATTTGCTGGGTGTTTATATATATTTTACATGCATTTTTCTTAGGGTTTACTATATTTCCATATATGTTTCCTAAAATATAAAGTTTGTTTCATTGAGTATTTTCATCATAAAGCGGATAAGACATGCTTTCTGTTGTTGGATCTGTTCTGCCTTCAATTGTAAACCGTATCTAGGTTACAAATATTTTTTTATTGAATATTGTAAGTCTAGGATTAGATTTTCAGTTACATATATGTTTTTCGTTTTATGAATATTTTATTAACAGTTTTAAATTTAGATGAAATATATTTATCATATATTGGCAGTGTAGGGTTAGATTTGAAATTATGAATATCGCTCATAATTAATTTATGTTATATCTTACGGTTTATTATATTTCCTTATTTGTTATATTTATTTTCTAAAATTTATTATTTGTTTGTTGAACATTGAGAAGTATCTCAATGGCAGGTAACAAAGATCTCAAAATGAAAGGTCCACTCATGGAGGAAGAATCACAAACTGTGAAGGAGGCTTACCAGAGGGGTAAGTTCGACACCATGAAGCATTACAGGGCTATGATGATTATGTATCGTGACCAGACAAGAGCAATTGAAGCAAGGCACTTGGTCGAATTCAATAAGGTTCGCCTTCAGGCGAAACTTGAGTTCCTCCATGAATGTGAGTCTCTTTTTTCCATGTACCATGAAAAGAAGAAGACCGAGTTCGATTTGGCCCTTGGTGAATCCAAACTTGAAGATGTTCGTGTTCCTACTATAGATTGGTTCAAGCTTGGTGAACCAATAATGTATGACTGAGCATCTAACATATCCCTATCTCAAACTTAAATTTTTAAGTTTATTTTAAATCTTTTTTTGTTTAAGTTGAACTTTATATATCGGTTGTTTCAACCGGTATTTTTATTAAACACTTTATTATTAATGTTTATTATTGCTTGATTTACTCTTCTTACTTTATTTATTGCTTGATTTATTCATATTTATGGCGTCTTAGTATTATTTTTCTTCACAGAAAATGGTTTTAGTTATGTTTAGTATAGATTGAAATGTATTTAGAAGTTTAATGATTAGATACACAATATTAAGGCTCTCACTATTAAACAACTACTAGATTTTTAAACTGGTAGATTTTTCTTATTTTGTTATCTTAATTTTATAATATATGTTTATTATTATTTTGTTTTGATATTTCTGAAATGTGCTTTTGATATGATTGACAAATATCTCAACTTTCAAAACGTTTCTTTTATGGTTTATACTTCAATGATGTTCTTTCCAAGACGTAATGATTTGACATTATAGTAATGAGAAGATTTTGGCACCAAAATATTTCGTATATATATTGAGTTTATCAATGCAAGATAATCATTACTGTTTTTGACTTTTTTCTCTACATGCAAAAATCAAATATAATAATAGGATAGTTTATTAATATTCTTTTGAGATTATCTATGCAGTGGATTGTTTAAATAGGATAAGGCTTTTGTTATAATACTATTTTAAATATTTCAAATTTTACACTATTTTGAATTGTGATTTTTCATTTTAGATCATGGTTTATCTTCAGAATCATCTTCGTTTTTAAAACTATTTGTTTTGAATCTTAGATGTTATTATTTTTCAAATAATTGGAATTTGATTATGGGCTATATTTACATCCATTTTATAGTAAGAATGTGAGCAAGTTTACTATGGGCTTTCGCTTGATCCAATCAAATTTCATATACAAAAATCATATCCAACTAATTTTCACATACAAATTCCATATACAAATCTATCACATACAAATTCCATATAAAAATCTATTACATAATATATTATATATACTCTGTCATTAGTCAGTTAGTTTCCATAGTTGGATATGAAATCTCATTTTCAAAATATCATACATAAGAAATCACACATAAGAGAAATGTCAATTTTCTCAAGATGAGACAAATCTTACGATATCAATACTGTTTCCATAATACCAGGAACATATATTGCACAACATATATAAATCACATAGATTCACATAATATGATAGCTTTTATCAGTCAAAAGTTTAAAAGTATTTAAAGCTTTTCTAAGAAATATTAGTAACGTGCAAAAATAAAAGCTCAATAATGGCAAAAACATTTAATTTCGACAAAAAAATATAGGTTATTAAATGAAGTGTTGCAACTATACAAAGCTCGGTTTTCTTCTTTCTATAAAATGGAATCTCTACCGTCTCCTATCAAAATCTCTTTTTCTCCAGATTTTTCTCAGCAAACCAGAAGAAAACGTTTTGTAAGTTATTTTTTTTTTTAGTTTTTATCATTGCAAGTAGAAGTGGAATCTCTACCACCTCCTATCAACATGCATAATGCAATCTCTTTTAGTTTTTCCTCTGTTTCATATGGAATCAAACTTTGTTACCTATTTTTTTAGATCTTTCATTGTTGAACGAAACATGTTGTTTATTTTGTATAAGATTATAGCACCATGAGAACATGCATTAACTGATCAATGAGAGTTGATAAGATCCCCGCCTAAGTTTGTTAAGATTTCTGTCATGACAAACGGTTATCTTTCATATATATATTCTCTTTTAATATCGTCACTGAGAGTTAAATGTTTTGATGGTGTTATACATCTTTTTTTTTTGTCTAACATAATTTCCATTTATATGAACATGCAGATCACGATTTAAGTATGTCTTCGCACCAGTTTCATGGATCAATGTTGCAAGAGGCTTACACGTCTGGAATGAATGATAGGACTAATCATTACCGAAAGATTCTTAACATGTACATGAGGTTCCATAAAGCCGTTGTTGCGAAGCATAATGCTGAGGTGGAGGTGTATCGCATTTCCGGTAAACTTGAACTCTTTGAAGAGATTTTCAACGATGGCGTTATGAACCATGTTAAGGACAAGCTGGAAAAGGAACTTGCTCTTACTCATGCCCGTCTTGCTGATGTGAAGGTTCCCAATCTCGATTGAGAAAATCTAGGAGAGCTACAAATGTGGCATTAAGTGATCTCTATCCTCATCTCTTATGTTTAAAGGTGTTATGGCTATGAACTTTTTAACTGTTGTCTGGTTTAGAAAACCTGTGTTTTTAATATTTTGAACTGGAATGCTGAACCTAATGTTTTTTATGTTACAAGGCTATCTTTCTTAATGTCTCGGATAAATGTTTTTCGGATTCTCGGTTCAGTCACAAACTGACCCGGTTATGCATAATCCAATTAAAAGACTCAACAAAAAGGTTAAATATACATCACATTCAAACATAAAAATCTCATATAATACTAATCTAATCATTTCATAAATTTGTTACAACAAAAACAAAGCCCGCGTTTCTCAAACGC
Organism: Eruca vesicaria subsp. sativa; assembly: GCA_932364175.1. Classification (NCBI taxonomy): domain Eukaryota; kingdom Viridiplantae; phylum Streptophyta; class Magnoliopsida; order Brassicales; family Brassicaceae; genus Eruca; species Eruca vesicaria. Next base: position 231,714 of record CAKOAT010058377.1, on the reverse strand, counting down.
GGATCAAAATCTAGTATTCATGTATAATAAAAGAAATAAGAAGGAACAAAAAGAAAAAAAATATTCCTTATAAATAGTAAATATTTTTTAGGAACATTAGGAAATGTATTATTCCTCTTAATTCTTTGGTCACCATTAATATGCTAAGTCAAAGATTTAATCACAAAATACTTTTTTCCTCCGAAATGTTTATGGGAACGTCTTCTTACTAATCACTCCAGTCTTCTGTAGTTCATGGGTCTTAACAATTTCTCAATCTTCAAGAGAACGTCTTCTTCTATCAAGGAATTTTTTTTTTGAAACATTTCTACCAACGATTAAAAATCGATTCTTCCATGAGTTATTATTCTAGAATTTTTTTTTCCAAGATTGAAGCTATTGTGTCTCAGACATCAGTTTCTTACAACTGATTTTTGTGAGTTACCTACATAAAATGATTTGGTAATATGAATGTTGTAGTATAAAGCTACAACTAAAAAAGGATAATTATTATGAAACATAAAATAAAATGAAAATTTGTGTTTTGTGCTCCAGAAACAAAAGACATCTCAGAGTTTTTGTGTTTGTTATGTATAACTTAATGCACTTAGAATTATTAGGTTAATTTCCCTAGCTTCATGAGATACATATAACAGTTTAAAAAAGATACATTTACTTATAGATTTTATTTCTTCCAATGTTTTATGAGTTCTACAACATTTTGCTAGGTTTGGGTGTTTCGGCTCTTATTGATGTAAAATTGCTATATACAACTATTAGATGCATTATATTTTGAGTCTGATTTTCACACACATATATACATCTTATTTCATACTCTTATTTTTTCAATTCGTAAAAATTTTGTTTATAAATGTATAATATTAATAAAATCACTCATATTTTTCTTGCATGATCTGTGAAATTATCCTTTTTAGTGAAATTTACATATAGATATTTCATTCCTAAACATAATTTTCATAATTTTGTGGATATTTCACAGATTTATGAAAATTATGTTTAGGAATGAAGTATCTATATGTAAATTTTTTTAAAACATTTTGAAAAAGATATTCATAAAATATAATTTGTTACCAATTAAAGTATAGTTGAAACCCAAGTAATTGATGTACTATTAAAAATATATAATTGAATAAGATTAAAATAGCCAATCCGCGCGTAGCGCGGAAAAACGATCTAATATACATAAGCTCTACAAACGAGTCCACATAAACCACACTGAAATTAAGATAAGCCCAAATGATGAAATAAGAAAGAGTAATAACTTTTTTTCGACACTTATATTAATTAAACCGAAATAGTTAGTTGGGAGCAATAGATGTCTCCCCACCAAACAGAGGTACAGACGCATTTAAAGCAACTTTTGCCAGCCAATCGGCAACTACATTCCTCTGATGAGGTATCCAAACAAAAGAAACAAACTCAAACTCAGTCAACAGAGCAAGAATATCAGAGATAACACTATGAAACTATCAAAAGTAACAACTTGATAAGAAAAAATAAAAAAGAGTATAACAAGTAGGGTTATGAAAGTTTTTAAAATCTCTAGTCTACAGTATACAATAGAACCTTTATAAATTAATACTCGATAAATTAATATACATTAAATATCTCTATAAAATAATATAATTTTATAGTTTCAAATTGAGTTTTTGGTTCGATTAGTATATCGATAAATTAATATCTCTCTAAATTAATAAAAAAATAAAATTTTTGATGTAGTCCCAACATTATTAATTTATAGAGGTTTCACTGTATATACTTTGAATATCACTATAAGACTATGACGTATGTCAATAATTTTCTGGAATCATTATAACAAGAGGAATATATGCCAATGTTTTGAATCTATACTTTTAAAACAGAATTCATACTAGAATTATGTCATTGGCTTATCAATTATTTACAATGACACATCACTCTTTAATCCTAATTACCAATTTAAATCATTTATTAACAAAACTTTTACCATATGTTGTGGAGATTATAATCTTTTGGAACTGAAATGTGATCATAATCCAATTAGTTTCAAACGTGATAAATTTATATAATATTATTCAAGATTCATTATAATATAGAAAATTCATAATTAGCCGGTCTGATTTAGATAGGAAAAACTATTTGGTAATTTATTTCGACCACTAAACAAAGCGAACATAATCTTAACTCCTATAGCTTTTGTTTAATTCGGTTAACAAAATATGCTATACGTAATTAACTCTGAAATTAACATATTTATTTAAATTGGACTTTGTATCAGAATCTTCTATGTACTCGTTCAGAATGTTTTGAATTAGATATTTACCTATTTACAACTAAAATTTTCTTATTAAATAAAATTATAAAATATTTTAATCTTTTTTTCAACTCTGCAGTTCATAAAAGAATTATTGTGCCAGGTACAAAACAATATCAAATAGCAAAAAACAAAAACCAGAAACATAAACAGAGTCTAAAACTCATCCATGTCAACATAACCATCAGTTCCACAAGAAGCATGTCTTCTTCGAACTACCAAAGTGAACCTCACCATATGAAGCATTCCACATCAAGGCCTCACCTGCTTACCCTTTCTTCCTCAAAACACCTTCTCATCCATTCCGGAACCCCTTAAGTCACATAAGATTGTAAACGTTGTTCCATCACCACACTTCTTGCAATCAAGAAAGCACTTTATTTGCCTCTCTTGATATTGACTGCAGCTCCCATTCACCCAACCTCTGTAATACACCAACAATCTCCATATTTGAACCCCTAAAAGCAGGCCAAGCCCCGTGGCCTCATAGTGACACCCACCAACTGAAAAATCACTTTATTGATCTTATGAGAAGCCATGCTTTCAATCGTCCACGGTAAACCAAGATGTTTCTAATAAGGAGTCAGTTCCACTAAAAGCCCTTCTACTGTGCAATTCAACCACACTAGTGTTTGTTTCTTACAACTTAGGAAGTCCCCGCCATTTTCTTACTTTTGGACCATGTGACGCCTATGTTGCATTTTAAGAACCCAGCGACAGGTGCTTTCCACTTCTGCACCTGAATATTTCTTCTACGGCAAGTTTCGTCAATGTTCACAGTTGGAAGATGAACATCAAACCATTGTCTCACATCATCTTGAATTTTCTCCACTGTATCCTCAACTTCGAACTCTTTTCTTTCAAAAACAAAAGCATTCTTATTTTTACAAAGCATCCATAGCACCCATGGAAAGACCCCAATAAGAGCTACATGGACCTCCTTATTCAATGGGATTTTTAGTAGATACGCAAAGTTCTCCGGTAAAGATTGGTTCTCAAAACCTCTAGGAAAAAAAGAAACTCAATTTGCGCCCATGGTAACCATGCCACTAGACAAACAAATATTTTAGTCAAACTAATATATATTAAACTTACAATGAATATTTCATTAAAACTAAAATAAAATAATTTTCTTTTAAAATATGATCATGTATTATATCACGGATTAGACCAGAAAATATGACTTTAACTTCTATTTATAAATTTATGACCGAAAAGATAAAAATATACAACTATACAATACTCAAAATTACACTTATAATAAATCATTTTCATATAAAATTTATATAATTAATTATTATTATTTTTAATTTTGTGCATACTGTAAGTAAAATAACAGAAAAATAAGAACATCAGTTTGGAAATTAAATATGTTTATTATACTTTTTATCAAATAAAACTTTTGACAGTAATAAAAGAATTCCGCGTTTTGAAAAGCGCGATCAAAATTTAATTTAAATATTAAATTGATTAATTATATTATAATATATTGTTATGGGTTTAATTTTTTTTTTGTTCACAAGACTTTTTTTTTTTGGTCACTGTTTTGTTCACAAGACTTATTTTTTTCAAAAAGCAAATACGAAAGATTCCTTACCATATGCTACAAATCATTAATTAAAAGAGTATTATTTATTTATTTCTATATTTGTCGTTTATAGAAAGTAATATTATTTTTCAAGGCAAAAAAAGTAGATTCAAATAAAGTGTGTCGTATTATGCAAAAAAACATGTGTCCTGCTGGATCTGTATGAGCCAATTAAAATCTATAATAAGCAGAGCAGGAGGCTTTCTACTCGGATCTGCTCTCTCCATTGCATCTGCTTCAACCCCGCCGCCTCTAGCCACCGCCGCGTCTTCCTCACCCTCCGCCGTCATGGAAACTCACAAAACCAAAGTCTGCATCGTCGGAAGCGGTCCCGCAGCACACACAGCGGCGATCTACGCAGCCAGGGCGGAGCTCAAGCCTCTCCTCTTCGAAGGATGGATGGCCAACGACATCGCCCCCGGCGGCCAGTTAACGACCACCACCGACGTCGAGAACTTCCCGGGCTTCCCCGAAGGTATCCTCGGCATCGACATCGTCGAGAAGTTCCGGAAGCAATCTGAGCGATTCGGTACGGAGATCTTCACGGAGACGGTGACCAAGGTTGATTTCTCCTCGAAGCCGTTTAAGCTCTTCACCGACTCGAGAACCGTGCTCGCCGACGCGGTGATTATTTCCACCGGAGCTGTGGCGAAACGGTTGAGCTTCACCGGATCTGGTGAAGGCGCTGGAGGTTTCTGGAACCGAGGGATCTCGGCGTGTGCTGTATGCGACGGAGCTGCTCCGATCTTCAGGAACAAGCCTCTGGTGGTTATCGGCGGCGGAGATTCGGCCATGGAGGAGGCCAACTTTTTGACCAAGTATGGATCTAAGGTTTATATAATCCATAGGAGGGATACGTTTAGGGCGTCGAAGATTATGCAGCAGAGAGCTTTGTCGAATCCTAAGATTGAAGTGATTTGGAACTCTTCGGTGGTGGAGGCTTATGGGGATGAGAACGGGAAAGGCGTTCTTGGGGGTTTGAAGGTGAAGAACGTTGTTACTGGTGATGTGTCGGATCTCAAAGTGTCTGGATTGTTCTTTGCTATTGGGCATGAGCCAGCTACCAAGTTCTTAGATGGGCAGCTTCAGCTTGATGAGGATGGCTATGTTGTGACCAAGCCTGGTACCACTAAGACGAGTGTGGTTGGTGTGTTCGCTGCGGGAGATGTGCAAGACAAGAAGTACAGGCAGGCTATCACTGCGGCAGGAACTGGTTTGTTCTTCACTTTTCCTTTTATATTTCTACATAATAAGATAACTTTTTGGAATAATGACTGGAGAATATCATAGAGTTACTGATATTTGATTTTTGCTTAATATCATTGTGGTTTAAGGAACCCGTTTATGTTCTTATGATGGAACCCTTCTAGCTTTTTGAAAGTCATTAGCTTCTTATGATGGAAACCTTTCATGTGCTCAAAGTGCCTTGCTTTTTTATCATTTGATTCACTTAAAAGCTAGAGTGAGACATTTTAAAGTGGTTTCAGGAGTATTTTATTATTGAAGTGGACAACTTTTTAAAAAATTTTTTTATCAATATTGTTTGATTGTTCTGTTCAAAATAAGCTGGGTTTTTGAAAGTCATTAGCTTTTTATGGTGGAAACTTTTCATGTTCTCAGAGTCCTTGGCTTTGTGTATTATTTGATGCACTTAAGTAAATAGTTTGAGACATGATTTATGTTTGCTTTAGAGTGGTCGTGTGGTGTACGGTTAAAGTCATTAGCTTCTTATAGTGGAGCCCTTTCATGTTTTCAAGGTGCCAGACTTTGTATCATTTGATAAACTTAAATAAGTAGTCGGAGACACTATTTGTGTTTACTATAGAGTGGTCTTCTGTGGTGTGCGGTTTAAGGCTAGTTACTTTCATTCTTATACTCTTTAGTAGACTAGTAGTAGTGGTCATTTATTGTTCTTGGGAAGCCTGCAAGTTAAATTAAACTGTTTCAAGGCTTGTTACCTTAATGTTCTCTTGCTATAAGGTAAAATCAGACATTTTAGCTATTTCCACAGTCTGGTGTGTGGTCTTTGAACTCTGACTAGTATAAATCAGATTGTTCTAGAGTGACTACTTGGTTGGTTCCATGAAACCCAATTTGCTTACATCTGTAGACAATCTTTCAAATGTTTTTCTGTAGACAATTTGCTTACATCTGTAGACAATCTTGTAACTACATTCTTACACGACTCTGATGACAATTCACGGATGTTGCAGGGTGCATGGCGGCTTTGGATGCGGAGCACTACTTACAGGAGATTGGATCTCAGGAGGGTAAGAGTGATTAGAGAAGATGTAGGGGAAGGACCCAATTATAAGAAATAAGCTATTTCACCAATAAATGATCTAAAAAAAACAATGTGAGGGATTTTGAGTTAGAGTTTATGTGCGTTTGCAGTTGGAGTTGAGACTCGATTGTGTGCCAAGTTGTAACTCTTTAGTAGTTACAGCTTTTCGACCATTGTTCTTCATTTGTTGTTTCCTCAGGTGAGGATTTTTTAGTTAATTTGATTGTGTTTTTTTCAGCTTAAATTGAATGAATGGATTGGTGGAGTCGTTAGAGCTGGTGAAACTATGGAAATGGTTTTTTGTAGACAAGGTAAAGAAAAAAGTACAAAATTTAGTAACAAAATTAATTCTCTTAAAAATAGCATAATCGGCGGGCGAAGAACATAAAAAAATTTAGTTTTCCTCTTTCTGAAGAAAACAAAACACGCAATGGTTTTAAAATGTTACGTGAGACTTAGTTTAACAAGACTTAAAATGAATCTGAAATTGTTGGGACCTGCTTTTTGAGCTGGGCCTGACACAATCCAGACTTTTTTTGTTCCTAATAAGTAGTGCTGGGCACAATTGTTGGATATCCGGTTTGTATTCAGTATTTGGCTCAGTTTTGCCAGAAAAAAAAAACAATTACCTGATACAATCGGGAAAATGGGTATTTTAATCCCCAACTATTTAAAATTAGCAAGTTTAATACTGAACTATTACTTGCACGATTTAAGTCCCCAACTAAACGTTAACTTAGCAAATTAAGGTTTTAAAAAGTCAGACGGTAACTCATAAACGGATCCCGTTAGTTTAATAGGAAACGCTGTTCGTAACTTCGCAATTGTCTCTCTCAAACTCAAAAGCTCCGATTTGAAACCCAAACTTAAGCGAAGATTAGAGATATCAAAGTTTATTTCCGATGAAACATTGTTTCATGTCATCAAGTTGCTTTTAGCTTTCTCTTCTGCGCAACTAAAGATCCAGAAAAGGAACAAATGAGATGAATATTCTACAAAGGCATGGAGATCACCACTCGCCTGCAGCCTTGCTGATCAAGTAGATTGACAAAACCATGAGAAATAAGTTTTCCATTTTGAAGAAGAAGGGTGATAGAGAGCTTGAAGGAGGATTGAGTTTTTGGTTTGGTACAATATAAAAATAGATAGAATTTTATTCTGAAATCTTAGAAATGTTACACATGACGTAAAAAACAGTATTTTTCTTTTGAATTAAATTTAACGTTAAAAAAAAATTTCTACAACAATAGTTTCCTTTTGGCAATCATTTGGATGTCCTTTGGAACACAATTGATACAACATATGTACAGTGCAGTCTATCTTCATTTCTGAACCATATGGCAATGATGAGACAAAGAACCTTGCATGACATTAAGAATTTGCAGATGCTGCATGACTTGTCTTATGAAGAGCGACCAAGACATGGGGTCCTGAGCATTGCGAGCCATGTTCTCAATAGAAGACAGAAAATCATAAAAGATAGATGTGGAATTCTCTACAAATACTCCATAAAGAAGGGTGTAGAACTCTACAAATAAGAACAATCTTTCATGATGTCAAGCTCTTTGGTTCCAGTCAGTTTTTTATATGATGAACAAGCTGCATGAAGCTCCTAGCTACAACAACAAAACACTTGGGATCTCAAGGATATACTCAAACTTGAAAATGAAGCATCATCTTCTTAAGCTGCCTGCTTAGCAGACAAAATGATGTTAACATAATTATAATCAAAGATCACAGTTTTACAGAAAAAGTAGTTAGAAAAAACAAATCTGGTGTACTCAAGAAACAAATCACTATCTTCCACTAAAGTTGAGGACAAATAGAAAAAACAATAATGCTTTTTTTTCCCTTAAATCACTCGTGGAGGAATAAACAATGGTCTTCGTTTTGAATTTCTTCATCTTGTTCTTGCATCCTAGGACTTCTACTTTCACATTTTCGATCTCAAGCTTCAGCTCATTCATTACAATCATCTCATCAACCTTCAGCTCCTTCACCTACTTAAACAAGTGAACATTCTAAAATGCATATACAGAGATAAGAGAGTTATCTACTTAAGCTAACGCATGAATATAATGAGTCTAGTTAAGCTTACCTCTTTAGGGAATGAACACAATGAAAGTAAGGACGTTAATGATTAGCTTTGGAACAGAATGTTGATTCGTTAGCAATTTGTCCTGTTTCTTGACAAATGTTCTTCCTCGCATCTTGCTGGATTTTGACTCTTCTCCCCTGAAATCAAATTCGCTGATCGCCAATCGTCTTCACTTGAGTTAGGGTTTTAAATTGGGAATTTTGAGTTTAAGAGAGACAGACGCGAACAGCTTTTCCTATTAACTAACGGATCCGTTTACGAGTTACCGTCTGACTTTTTTAATCCTTGATTTGCCAAGTCAACGTTTAGTTGGGGACTAAAATCATGCAAGCAATAGTTCATGATTAAACTTGCTAATTTCACATAGTTTGGGATTAAAATGCCCATTTTTATGAACTAAACTAACCAAAATCATCCGGTTTGTATTCAGTATTTGGCTCAGTTTTGCCAGAAAAAAAAACAATTACCTGATACAATCAAGTCAAGTAATAATTATTACTCGTACGTGCAAATTAAATATCAAGTCTATTTTTATTTTTAATTACTGGATTTGTTATTTGTTATTGTTTATTTGTCCTTTTGGTTTATTAAATATTCGATATCTATATTGATTAGTTAATTAATATTTATGTTTTGAATTCTATAAGTGGCCATAATTACTTTTTATTGTCTTCTATTTGCTACTTGATCGGTACATGATTTTTAAAGACGAGTACTTGTTTTGAATAATGCGAATCAAATAATCTATTTAAATCACTTACAAGTACGAGAAAAGTATTAAATATTAAAATAAAATTAACTATGTAGCAGTGTTTGGTTTGCTACTTTTTTTTTAATGAACAAATATACATTCTCCTAAATCATAGTAAAATAACTCAGATATATTTCTATTTTTGGAAGTGAATTAAGCATAAGCAATATATTTATATAAATATCTTGGAATTTTTTTTATATTCTATTTTCCGAACTAACTAAAACACATAAAAAACAATTAAATATTATTTATATATAATAAATTTATTAACTTTTAAATTCTAATGATTTACTAAATAATTTACCAATAGTTATTAAGTAACCTGCAACACTATAAGAAAACTTGTCCATTACTAAGACGGGTTTTCCTCGTTATTTCCTAGTAAATGGCCTTTTACTAGGAAATAACGAGGAAACGCGTTTCCTCGAAACACGTTCATCGTAAAGCCATTTTCCTCGTAAGGTCCTAGCGAATTTACGAAGAAATGTTTCCTCCTAAAGGCGTGGTAATATTTTCTTCGTAAGGTCCTCGTATGCTTTCCTCGTAAGCTCGTAGTAAGCTTTTCCTCGTAAGATCGTAGTAATAGATTACGAGGAAATTACTAGAACTTGTTACGAGGACATTACTTGGAATCCTTTACGAGGATTTTGCTTGGAAATATTTTTTTCCCTATTAAAAAAAATAATTACAAATAATTAATTTATTAAAAAATAAAAAATAAAATTATAAATAGAAAAATAAAAAATAAATTTTTTTATAAATAACTAAATAATATACAAAAAGTTTTTAAATTCCTAATATACAATTAAAAATAAAAAAAACTACGGATGCTGGTCGTGAAATTGCTGAACGAACTGGTCGTCGTCCTGGCTCGGCAAATCCTCTCCATAGTTGGTTGCCGGCTGTGACTGTGATGGTGGATGCTGTTGGGTTGGATTCCCTCCACGTTCCCGTCTCTGACGCAACATCTCCTGCACATGCGGGTTTCCAACCGCCATAATGTCGAGGACATCGGTGAGAGAAGTCAGATGCTCGGTGAGCGAAGTCACATGAGACTGCGTCGCCTGCAACTCCGAGCGCAGCTGAGCATTGACATTGTGCTGCTCCTGATGATAAGACGATGTCGCTGCAGGGACATCGTTAACCGAGCCAATCCCGATGATACGCCCCTTTTTCCTGGGGCGACCTGGAAATAAAAATATTAATAACATTAAGAAATTTTTTTAAAAAATATTAAAACATATGTTTTCGCCGTCCCGTCGGTAAGGATCTAACTCTGCTAGCCCTTCTCTGCCTGGAAGGGCCAAAATATCCTCTACCGTGTACACCACAAAGGGTGCGTTCGGCGGCACCTGCAAATCGGGATGAACCCCGACCGGTGGAGGAGGAGGAGGAGGAGGTGGTTGCCGGGACGCCGTAGAAGCTCTCTGAGTCTCGGGAATCGAAGATGAACCGGGAGCTGACGAAGATGAACCCGGAGCATCCTGACGCCCAAACATATCTCCGTAGCTTATCCTCTGAGAGACGACGTCCTCTTAGCAGCAGCCTTAGCAAGCTTGCTCTGTCTAGGCATCTATATTTAAAAAAAAAAAAAAAAATCAAAACATTAATTCTCGTATAATTAAAAAAAACAGTAAATAAAAGTAAATCAACCTAATCTAAATTACCTAAACTAACCACCTAATCTAAATTACCTAAACTAACCACCTAATCTAAATTCCCTAAACTAACCACCTAATCTAAATTCCCTAATCTAATCACCTAACTACGGATTAGAGAGAACCTTTAGAGGATTTAGAGAGAATGTTACTAGCAAATGAGAAACCGGATTGCTCGAGTATATATAAGGAATTTTGTTTCCTCGTAAATCCCTAGTAATGTTACTAGGACCTTATGAGGAAATAGCTATGCCCGTGTTTTTATTTCCTCGTAAGGTCCTCGTAATGGCTGTACTAGGGCTTTACGAGGAAAACCCTTTACGAGGAAATAGCTATGCCCGCGTTTTTTTCCTTGTACAGCCCTAGTAAGGTCTTACTAGAACATTACGAGGAAATTGCTATGCCCGTGTTTTCTATTACTAGGGCTTTACGAGGATCAGGTTTATAAATCCCTAAACTCAAAACCCCAAACCACAACTTCCTTAACTTATAACCTCTTCTACAACCAAACTCCTAACCTCTTCTACACATAAACCCCAAACCCCAAATGCAAATTGATTTTGTGATTAAAAAACTTAAAACATATATAATCCAAATTGATTTTGTGATTAAACAAACTTATAAACATACATAATTCATTCGGATACATTGTCGTAATCTGTTGAAACATCATCATTTTCTAAAAACTCGTCGTTACACCTTCGTCCGTTGAGTGACCAGGAACATATTCGTATTGACGATTATGCGGATCAATGAGTAGGAACTCATCAATTTCTGCTTCAGCTTCCTCGATCTCATTGGTGTTTTCTTCTTGTAATGGTGGTTTTTCTCCAGCGATTATTCGTCCTGGAGGTGTAACTTTGATAACAGCTAACCAGTTTATTCCCGAGTTAGTAATCCGAGGGTATGGAATGAAGCAAAATTGATCTGCTTGGGAAGCTAATATGAAAGGCTCGAACTTGTTGTACCTACGAAAATAAAGATCAATACGTAAAAATTAATTAATATTGGAAACCTGGATATTAAAAAAAAAAAAATTTGGTGTACCTTCGTCCACCGTTGACATCAACTACACCGTTCTTGTTAATCCAAACACCTCTGTTTACGACGGGGTCGTACCACTCACACTTGAAGATAACGCATTTCAAACCCATACCCGGGAATTGAACTTCATAAATCTCCTGCAAGATCCCGTAGAAATCTGTTTCGCCTTTCACACATATTCCATAATTACTTGTCGCCCGGTGTCTACCATAGTCATAGGTATGAAAAGTATAGCCTCGGTTGAAATACATCAACGATGTAGTGACCTTTGCAACTGGACCTTGAAGTAATTCGCGAAACCATGCGGGATACTTAGGATCGTCATAATCAACCTGCAACAAAAAATAAAATAATTAGACATTAGACTTACTTTGTAGTACTGTATGCATACAATTTAAGTAATAAATAAATACATGTGTCCTCAACCACTTGATAAAGTGTTGATCTTTCCTTTTGTCTAACTCAGTTGTCGATATACTAGGTATTGCTTCCTCGACTTGAGTCTCAAATTGACTGTAAAATCATATATGTTATGTTATATATTTAATATTTAAAATATATATATATATATATATATATATATATATATATAAGTGTGTATGTTTATATATTTACCTTTCAAAATAAGAAATCAATGGATGCTCGCAATTAAGAAGAATATAAAGGTGTGCACTATGGACGTCTTCATCACTCGACCACCAAACCCCTTTCAATTTCCCACCCAATCGCCCAATTTGACAAAAGATGTCTGGAACATCGTCTTCCATATATGTCGGCACGACACCACCATCATCATATCTTTTTGGAGCTCGTTTCCTTGTACGTACTTTCGGTGCAAAGTAGTACAAAGTAAAATGTGATGTTTCTTCCGTCAAACTTCCCGCAACAATAGAACCTTCAACTCTTTCTAGGTGTTTGGCTTTTCCTTTCAAAGTTTTCATGGTCCTTTCATACTGATACATCCATCCATAATGCACGTGTCCACGAAGTAATGCCTCATACGGGAGGTGGACAACTAGGTGTTCCATGACGTCGAAAAAAGTTGGCGGGAATATTTTCTCCAAGTTGCAGATTAAGACGGGGATGTTTTCATGAAGTTGTTGGACAACTTCCACTTTAAGAGTGCTGGTGCTCAGATCCCTAAAAAATGCTCCAATTCCTTTTATATATACGAAAACAAAAATTATCCACATTAGTATATATATATATATATATATATATATATATATATATATATATATATAACTAAATTAATCATGTCATCGTATTATATTAATTAATTACCTGAAAGTGCTTCATGTACTTTTACGGGCAGTAGCTCCACAAAAGCAAAGGGAAGTAGGCGCTGCATAAAGACATGACAATCATGGCTCTTCATCCCGGAGAACTTTTGCCCTTTCTCAACACATCTTGAGAGATTTGAAACATACCCATCAGGGAACTTCACTTCTGAAGCCACCCAGTTGAACAACGCAGAATTTTTTTCTGATGACAGTCTGAATATTGGAAATGGAACTTGCCCATTTCTTTTTATATGTAGCTCACTCCTTGAGCAGATATCGGGTAAGTCCAACCTTGATTTTACGTTGTCTTTCGTCTTCCCTGGGACATTCAATATAAGGTTCATGATGTTCTCAAAAAAGTTCTTCTCTATATGCATCACATCGAGGTTGTGGCGCAAAAGAAGATCTTTCCAATATGACAATTCCCAAAATATACTATTTTTGTGCCAATTGTGCTGAACACCAAAAGAATCAGGCATATTACTGGGAACATGCCAATTCCCACCACGAGGAGCTGTTTCCACAGCACAGTAGTAATCGATTTGCGCTTCGATTTGTTCTCCAGTTAAATATGGAGGAGGAGTGTCTCTGACAACCCTTTTGTGCCTGAACAATTTCTTGTTTCTTCGGTATGGGTGGTGAATGGGAAGAAATCGACGGTGACAATCGAACCAACTAGTCTTCCTACCATGCTTCAACTAAAACGCATCTGTCATTCCATTACAATATGGACAAGCTAATCTCCCATGTGTAGTCCACCCAGACAACATACCATATGCAGGAAAATCACTTATGGTCCACAAAAGCATCACTCGCATCATAAAGTTTTTTTTCGTTGAACAATCATATGTCCTCACTCCTGTTGACCACAAATATTTCAACTCTTTTATCAATGGTTGTAGAAAAACGTTGAGAGATCTTTTTGGATGTTTTGGACCAGGTATTAATATGCTCATGAATAGAAACTCTCGTCACATGCACATCTCCGGTGGCAAGTTATACGGTGTAAGAAAGATTAGCCACAATGAATATTGTCTCCCAGACATTCCAAATGGACTAAATCCATCAGTGCATAAACCAAGATACACATTCCGGCTATTGCTAGCGAAATGTGGATGTAAATTGTTAAAATGTTTCCAGGCTCTTGCATCTGATGGATGAGTCATCTCTCCATCCGTCTGAGTATGCTCGGCGTGCCATCTCATCCCTCCAGCAGTCTCCTCAGATTGGTATAATCTTTTCAATCTGTATGTGATTGGTAGGTACCACATCCTTTGGTACGGTACCCTATTACGCCCTCGACCTTGCGGTTTGAATCGTGGCTTCTTACAAAATTGACATTCTTCTAACTTCTAATCATCTCCCCAGTAAATCATGCAGTTGTCGATGCAAACGTCTATCATCTCCGAGGGCAACCCAAGACTATATACCAATTTCTGAATCTGATAATAAGATTCAGCAGACACATTGTCTTCTGGCAAATACTCTTTAAACAAGTCTGCCCATGCATCCATACAATTTTCAGGTAGATTGTGATCGGTTTTAATACTCATCNTATTACTACTGCTACCTTCATTACGCAAATGCTCAACCGGTTCAATCTGAAAATTGCTATTACTACTGCTACCTTCATTCCTACAACTAGCATCTTCTCCATGTTGATACCAAATATAATAATATGGCATGAAACCTCTATTTACTAAATGCTTCCAAACATTTTCACGAGGGCCTAATTTGGTATTGCAACATTTCCGCAAGGACATAACATCTTACCACTTTCCTACGTGAGTGGTGTAGAATCTGCTTGATGCATAAACGTCTCCAGCCCTTCGAGAAATTCTTTCGTCACCCTCCTGTTATTATCTCTGTGTGAATACATCCACTTCCGCAACTCGAAAATATTTCCCGGACCGGACATTTTTTTTTGTGTTTGATCAAGCTTATAGCTGATTTTTTTGGGTGTGTTTCAAATGAATCACATATGGTTGTATTTATAGAAATTTTTGAATCTAAGAATTTACTAGGAAATTGCTAGGAAAAGTAGGTACAAAACACGTTTTTGATTTAAATTCGATATTTTCTATCCAGCTCCTCTTAATTTCGTAGTAACAAATCCATTCCTCCTAATTTCGTAGTAAACAATTACTAGGACTTTACGAGGAAAGGAATTACTATGAGTTTACGAGGAAAATATCTTTTTCCTCGTAAGGGCCACGTAAGTCTACTACGAGTTTACAAGGAAACTTTTTTCTCGTAAGAATACGAGAACTTTACGAGGAAAAATGGTTTCCTCGTAAACTCGAAGTAAACTCGTAGTATTTTTACGAGGAATTATTTTCCTAGTAAAGTTTCCTAGTAAAGGCTTAGTTTTCTTGTAGTGCAAGTAACATACAAGTAACAAGTAATAAAACAAGACAAGTAACTTGTAAGTACGTCTGTTTTTAGCAATACTTGAAACCGTAAGTATTCATTGTCACTAAACCAAGTACAAGTCCAAAATTTAACTACTCGTACAATCCAAACCGAGTATTAAGTATACCGAAAATACCAAGTACTTGGCTTGTGCCCATCCCTACTAATAAGATAAGTTTTTCTCTAGGATTTTCTTTTGTTGTGGAGCAAATCAATCCAGACTTAGGCTCACTCATGACTCATGAGACTTCTTTTGTGAAATCACATATAACTATATAAGTTTCTGGACAACAATTCGAATTTCTTCTTTTACATAGTAAAAAGTTATCTCTCATTTGTCTTCCGATTGCGTCAAGCTTTCTTGATTAAAAATTGTTTTTGACCGGTGATTGTGGTCGAGTGGTAAGGAGGTGTGACTTAAGAAAGTGACACACATTAACTTGTATAACAAAATAAAAATAAAAATTACAATAACCTTTACCTGTAAAGAAATAATGAAACCATCAAGCCATGTTGTCCCATGAGTTTTCTTTTTCAGAAGGTTCATCATGTGTTTAATCCCATTAATAGCATCCTAACATGTTAGACGACCCCAAGAAAATAATCTGCAAGCATCCAGATTATCCACAATCCTTAAGATGAATTGGTCTAAAGATCCACTATCTTTTGGATTTCCTCTGATAACCCGACCAAGGAAGAACAAGATAGCCATCTTTAATCTATCATTACACGGCTTCATAGCCAACAGCTTCCGCTCCACATCTTATATGGTGATCGTCTTTCTATCGCTGAAGTATTCATCAACAAACTTATAGCTTCCCAGCTTCAAATGTTTCCTCGGATATTCATGGCCGTCTAAGCCAGAGATGAGGGCATGCTCTCTCATGGAATAGCGGATTGGCACTCGATTAACCGACAACAAAGCTATATCCTCTTCTTCGATACAAATGGTCTGCAAGAGTAACATCCACATCCCCATTAGTTTCAGGTTTGGTTCTTCTGCCATGTAAAAAATGATGAAAATGAGGATGTTCTATGAGCCATTTCATCTCGGTTTTAACCTTCTTGATGACCTTTACAGTCTTGGTCACATAACATTTGGTTTTTATCTTGTAAATCTTCGTGAACTGAGTGTTGTTGAAGTACGTATCAAGAGGTTGCATTGGTTGTCTTTCCTGAAATCACATACATTTATATTACTCTTCAAACATTACCCACATTTTTACATGAATACAAAACCCGTACCTGAGATGATGCATACATTACATCACTTTCTGACCCATCTGAGAGCGATTGTACTGTCGGTTCTCTCACTGGGATTTCATTTGAGAGCTCTTCTACAATCGGTTTCCTAGCTCGCACAGATTGACGTGTAATGCTTTTGTTCTTTCCATTGCCCCTGTCCTTCTTCATTTGAATTCTCTACAAACAGATCCAGACGCAATAACTCAATTATGTAGACACCATATTCACAAAAAAATCACATAAAAACTACACAAAATTAATTAAATTTTATCATAAAATCCAAAATGCAAACCAAATCAAATGACATAATAATTACACACCCAATTCAAAGCTATTGTTTTAACTCAGTATCTTAACCATTCTTTGAAAACTTATCCAGTAAAAAGAACTCACAATTTCATAACCTAATACATTCCCAATTCACATTCAAACACAAAAACTTCACATATATGATTTCACCAACCTTTTCTTCAACTTACTAACCATAATCGCTTTCCCCAGACCCTACTCAAGATTCTCCTATAACTTACAATTTTTCCACAAATTTTGTTGGATCTAATTACATAATCTTACCTTTATCAACTAAGTTAAGAGAAAATCACTTACCGAGATGTAAGAAAGTTAGGAGAAAGATGAAGAATGCAGACGGAGGCTTGATTGGAGGCTCGATGTTGATGGAAACAGAAGAAGAAAGTTGGTCTCGCCGTCGCTGTTTCTATCGGAGAGAGAGAGAGAGAGAGAGAGAGAGAGAGAGAGAGAGAGAGAGAGAGAGAGAGAGAGAGACCGTGGTGGTGGGAGGGCGACCGTGGTGAGCCGAGGAGGAGACGCGGTGGGAGAGAGATGGGAGAGATTAAAGAGGTGTGGAGAGAGATGGGAGAGATGATAGCAACAGTAAGTGTGTGAGAGAGATGAGAGTGAAGAAGATGAAGAGAGAATCGAAAAAAAAAGAGAATCGGATCTCTCTCAGAGAGAAAAAGAAAAATCAAACAAGTAATAAAAGGGAGATATGAGCGTTATCCAGCGTGTCCACGTCAACAAAAATATTCAGCCAATGAAAACATTTCATTTCGCCATGTCATTGAGTATTACGGGTTGTGGGCTTTATTATTTCACTGGTATTCTTCATTATTTTGCTGCGTGGCCGAGTAAGCCCAAATCGTCTTTTTATTTTAATTTTTTTCTTTTTCTCTCTACAAGAGATCTGAAACAATAAAAGGAGATTTGGGCTTGCTGGACCACGCAACATAACAATGAATAATATTCGTGAAATAATAAAGCCCACAACCCGCTCAATGACATGTCGAAATGAAATGTTTTCATTGGCTGAATATTTTTGATGACGTGGACACACTGGATGGGGCGCATATCCCCCGTAGAGAGAAAAAGAAAAATTTAAAATTAAATGGCGATTTTGGTTTACTCGGCCACGCAGCAAAATAATGAGGAATAACAGTGAAATAATAAAACCCACAACCCGTAATACTCAATGACATGGCAAAATGAAATTTTTTCATTGACTGAATATTTTTGCTGACGTGGACAAGCTGGATGGGGCTCATATCCCCCTTTTAACTTGTTTGATATATATATATATATATATATATATACTTTTGTCCATGGTTTAATTTTTTATGAGAAAACTGTTTGTGAAACCTATGAATTCCAAATTAAGTATTTATGTATTGGAATTGTAAATAAAAAAAGGTTATATTTCTTAGGTTTAGGAGTTTGGATACCCATTCAAAATTAAATTGGGTACTTTCTAATTTTTTGGTATTTCGACATAAAAGAACCGGTTCAAATATTTTTACACTTCTGGCCAGATTTGCGTATTTGTAGTCGGATTTGGATAATTTGGATATAACCAAAAAAATATCTTGAAAACGTACAAACTCATTATATACTGAAAATTGAATTGCTATATGTTCATACCAAACTTAAACAAAGTTACATAGTTTTTGGCAAAAAACAAAGGATCAAACGAAATTTCATAAGTTATAATCTTAGATAATGAAACAGAAAAAATCCATATATCATGGATCATATGAAACCAAAAAGACATAATCAATAGTTAGAACTTAGAAGCAATCAACAAAGGCGTCAAGTGCTGAATCTCTTAACTCAAACACAAACAAAAAGGAAAATATTTAAAGATAAATCACTTGTGATTTTTTTCTCTTTGTCACCGATGGCGAAAAAGAAAATAACATTTTTGTGATGTGATGTGTTGAAGCCGGAAAACCAGATCGACATAAGCGATATAAGAAAGACGGAGTTAAGGAAATAGACGATTATATAAGACATGGAGGCGAGATAAATCTCTTTCCTTAACTTTTAATATTCGCTCCGTAGTGAGGCGAAACTGTACGAATATCGAGTCCCAGGATATAACTATGACAGACGAATCACGCTTCAATCGTGAAACGACCTAACGAACTAAAATTGTACGAACACTCTCTTAAAACTTACGATGAGAGATTGCTGAATTTTTTCTGTGTAAAAAACGATAAGAGATGAGAGAGGAGAAGACGAGTTTATAATGAGGAGAAAGAGATTTGATTTTCATAATTGTTGCACCACGTTAGCGAAAATCTCGGGAGTGGAGTTGAGAAACTTTCTCTACAAGATCTCTCCTTGTTGACTCGTTGCACCACGTTAGCGAAAATCTCCATATTGTTTTCTTTTATATACAGACTACTTGTCGTTTATACACGAACGTCGTGTTGTTTTTTAAAATTTAAATGGTAAAGCGTTGAGTTTAATTTGGTCCAAAAAAATAACTTTTTATCGAGCCAAAGGTCTTCCACCCAAGCCCAAGTCCACGCCGAGCCGGCCGGACAGCGGCGATAGCGTGCGCGTAGAAGCTCGTCTCTCTCTCCAAGCTTTTTACTAATCTTCTAAGAGATACTATATATAAACAAATGTGTCTCATCTCCCCAATATGGGACTTTAGCATCCTCATTCATTTAATAACATAAGGCATAGGTCCATTTGTATTCATATTTACCTTCATTAATTTGGCCATTAGGCTTTTATTAATTTGGCCCAACATGATGTTTGATTAATTTGAATGATATCTTTTGGATAAGTTTTAAAATCGTGAATATTAAAAATCTTAACCGGTTACACGAGTTCAGCTACAATGCATGAAAGATGAGAGATGTAGATTTATGTTAATCGTTATTACGGGCAGAGCGTCAGGTCTGGATACACCCGATCGTGTTTGAGTATTTAAACTTGTTCAATTGAAAACCTAGCATGTATTTTGCTACTTCAATTTGATTTGAATTTTGGTCTTGGCGTTTCGGATCCGGGTGGAGTGGATAAATGCCTAACTTTTTTGTTTTTTGTTAAATATTATTTGTGCTCAGAATTAATTACATCTTTACTTCTTAATTAATGATATAGATAGTGTACATCTAATACATTATAAGAGAAGTCATAATTTTTTAATGTGTGAATATTTGAAATAGACCATCTATTAGAATTTGTTACATTACATTATTTAATTATTAATTAGTAACCTTAAAATTAGTTACATATAATTTTAGGTTTATCCAAAAATTTTATTGGGCTAACAATAATTAAATAATCCATCATTTTCTAACAATGATTAAACTATACTACCTTATTCCAATAAAAACATTTTAAGTATATAGTTTATTTAAAAAAATAAAAATTAAATGTTTAGTTGTTTATTCCATAATATGAAGCTAAAAGTTTTATTTTTGTTAAACTTTCTAATTTTGAGAAATATTAGAATATCTTTAAAGTTAAGAATAAAACAATATTTTACCAATCTTTACATATAGTTACGACTTTAATAATGAAATAATAATTCAAAACAATATATATAGAAGAAGATACAAATATATGTGAAGGTTTGAAAAAATCTATTCGATGAAAAACTAATATATGATAAAATTATTATCTTTTAAAAATTGATATACATATCGCATATATATATATATATATCAATTTAGAAGTGAAAACAAATTGTTTTACAAAATTGAAAACAAAATATTTCTATAAAAATAAATGAAAATAAACACCCGCGCGGTTGCGCGGATCGAGATCTAGTCTAATCTATTAAAATAAAATCATTCTTTTTTATCTACTGATACAAGTTGTCATTTAAATTTGGACTCTTTCTAGAGTATTACAAATAATACAAGTCATATAGTAATGAACCGCATTACTTAAACCGATGGTTATTTATGGGATATAGTCTTGGGCTTACTTTTGTTTTTTTTAAAAATTATATGGTTTGGGTTTTGGGCTAAGTATTAACGAAAAACTTCAAAAACAATGAATAAACTTTTCACCTTAATGGATCAAAAAATCAGTTATTATTTTCAAGCCCAAAAGGTATTTAATATTTTTAAACAAAACAAAATTGTCTATTATTAATCATTTATTTAAATCATGTATTTAAAACATGTTATGTATTTTTTATTTTAAATAACAATCACTTTGTTTTGATAAATTTCAATGGTAACTTTTAAATAATTTATTGTTTTATTTCTCTTAAATAATTTACTGATTTAAAAAAAAAAAGTGTAAAGCAAAACCAAAAACCAAATCTAAAAACTAAAATCCAAAACCAAAAACTAAGAAAACAGGTTATATTTTTTTGCTTTTATTTATTTACAAAATAAATTATTGCAAAATTCTTTTAAATTTTTTTTTGTCATTTTTTAGTTTTAAATTAGATGTTCGATTATTTGAGATTTTTTTGTTAGTAATATCAGTTCAAACTAACTCAGCGGGTCTAAAAATTAAAAACCCAAACCAAAAGCTGAAAATCAAAAATAGAAACTTAAAAATTAAAAACCAAAAACCAAAAATCAAAAATCTAAAACAAAATCTAAAAATAAAAAGTAAAACTAAAAACTAATGAATAACAATCATCGCCACAAATTTTGGTGAACTGATTTTATCCCAAAAAATTCTTTAAATAAAACCCAATTACATAAATTTTTAATAATAAAAAATTTCCGCGCTTTCAAGCGCGGATCAAAATGTAGTTATTTTATACATTTGACCACATGAAACAACACTTCTCCTTCCTTTCTCCAAGTTTTCGTTTTTTTTTCCCTTAAAATATCCTAATGACACTCAGTTGTAACATTCCTAACTCCACTAAAATTATTCGAGCAGCAAAAATAACATGGTAACTTGGTAGCACGAAAGGGAATGATTTGCCAATAATCTTTTGAAAAAGTGGTAAAATTTATACGTTGTGAAAAAGTGGCTTACTCGTGTAAAATATAAAAACGAATTTGTTAATGAAACAAAAAAAGCAAGAAGAAAACATGAAAACCGGAGAAAGTGGGAGGAACGTGTGACACTGACATACGCCGAGTTTATAGATAACTGATCGAGTGTGACTCATCTTATTCATTCTCCTTCATTTTTTTATATCTCATATTATTATACACTGATCATGTTTTCTATTTTTTGGGCATATTATAACGATCATGTTGCCGACAAAGAAAATAACAATCATGTTAACACTTAATTAAGGTTTACGTCGAGATTAACAAGATTATCATCAAGTCAAGGTGAAATAGAAAAGGACAGCAGAGAAAGAGGTGCCATCATTATACTATTAACCATTTTTTAATTATTAAATTGATTATTTTGCAGTTCGAGAGAGAGAGAGAGAGAGAAGAAGAAGAAGAAGAATGAGAAGACGAAAGAGAAAACAAGATTATATGACAGAGAGATAACCATGGAAACAGCTGTTATTGTCTGAGCCTAAACAACCATCTTCATATTCTTCTTTCTTTCTTTCAATCTAGATTTGGTGTTCGTAGAAGATCTATAATAATAAAGTTGCCTTTTCTCTCTACTTGGGGGCAAATAAATACACGTGTCCCCTTTTTGTTTGGGCCATTAATTTTTGTTTTGGTTTATGGACTTTGATTTTAGATCGTTCATAATCGTAGCCCATTGTTTTGGTTAGGTTCCTAAGTCGTCGTCTTCTCAATTTTCTTTCTCCCTCCTCCGATCTCCTTCATATCATCCTCAGAGACTAGCAAGATTTTTCGGAAACGTTACAACTTACAACCTTTGGCATAAGCCCACTCTCAAGCATTCAATCCATCTCAATTACATCCCAAAATTAATCGAATTTACTGTAGAAATCATCCGTTTAAGTGTTTCTGGCGTTCCTAATTCTCATCTTGTAACAAAGATTCATGTCCTTTATATTATTTGGATCATGTATTAACCCTTAAAGCCAATCTACTTCCGAGTATCATTCTCTTTCTCTCTGTAATCTCCTTCGTGAGATAGAAGCGGGCAGGGGAATTTGATTTCTTGATGGAATTCAGTGATTACTTCGAGTGTCTCCACCATTCCAGAGAGGTACCCTACTACTTCCCTATTCTCCTCTTTCATGGTCTTCTTTTAATTGAAGATTTGATTTCCTGGTGACTGTTAGGCTATGGTGCAAGCCACTGTTTTGGGATGAGCCATACTAGATCACGGGGTAATTACAAAATCTGGTGTTGGATGTGGCAAAGTTTGTGTCTTAAAAATTCTAATTTCACACTTTTAATTTGTACTTTTAACAGAAAACGTGGGAGAGTGCAGTTCACGTTTGTTATGTGTCTCAGATCTCTTCTCTTCCTGATTCTAAACATACGGAAGGTCTGATCGTTGAGACTGAGCCCAAGCTATAGACAAACATAAATTTGAGGTTAAGGCTAACATAAGAGACCTATCTTCATCTGCAGAAGTGGCAACTCTCAAAGAAGCCACAAAAAAAACCTACAAAAATGTTTAACCATGAGATTAAGCAAATACGATATGCAATCAGATTCTTGATTATAGGTTATAGGGGTTTTAATAAACCTGCAAAGATATGTCTGTTTCTTTTGGTTGCTCTTATGGTGCATGTAGTTTCGAACAGAGCATGAGTTTCTTTCCTCGAGATAGAATCTTAACTTGATAGGAGAAGTGGGATTGCAGACACTGAATACACCAGTGAGATGCAATGGTTTGTGAGTAAGTTATGGGAATATCCAAGAAGGCCCTCTCCACTACTATGCTAACATCTCGATGCGTCCAGTTGTGCAAGCTAAGTTTAGCACCAAGATCAACAAGTTTCTTTCTTTCTTTTTCGTTTTATTATTCTGAGTTTAGCCAGTGAAGAGATATGATCAACTCATTCTATTTTCATTTGACTATATTTGATTGATGATTCAAAATTTTGTTGGTTCATAGGTGGAAATTTAAGAATTTGAGTGTGTTTCAGTAATTAACAAGGAAGTCGACTATGTGGTATCAAGACATGAACTTCTCTACAACCAGGGGCCGACCATATTGTAATGATACAAGTATACCAAGTTTAGCATCTACAGAGCAAGAAGCCCTAACAAACAACCATGGGGCTGTTAAGTCATAAAATTCAGAGAGAGGGTCCGAGCGAGCTGACGAGAACGAAATCTGAAACCAGAATTGCAAAAAGGATTAGTGAGTTTGAAGAAATAATATGTAAATATGGTCAAATTTAAGAAGATTGAATCAGCTTTAATGGAGGTGAGTGGTAGTTTGATGGAGAAAGAGATGGAGTTGCGGAGACTGAAAAGTGAAATAGAGAATAAAGTAGAAACATCAAATGCAGAAGCCATAGAGGCTGAGTTAAAGTTCAGTTTGAGCAATGGAGGAAAGCGGCTGAGACAGAAACTTCTCATTACATTCTACTTTGGTCGGCGAAGTGAGACTTCAGTCTAGAAGGGTAAGCCCGATCTCGGGATAATACATTAACAAGTTTGTATATATTTGTAGCTAATCTTAATATAATCCTTATTCAACATATAATGTGTTCTTTTAAGCAAGTTGATTGTCGGTATAGAGCTTGGAAACTAACTGACGCTAGGACCATTGTAGATGGATCAAAGATCTTCTTTTTTTTTATTGTTGAGTCAACAAAATAATTTGTTGTCTTTTTAAAAAAATTACAAGTTATCTACAGATAATGGAAGAATCGCGTAGATTTGGTGCTGATGTCATCACTGGCTTGAGAGTCTTGCAACAATGGTATGTATACTCCTATTTTTTTCAAGCGTGAGACTGATGAAGTCATATGATTTAGTTGTTCAGGTCTTTGTTACTTCTTTTGTTGCATCCAGTTCTCGCCTTTTGGTGTATACCATTGAATTTACATGCTAAAGAGATTTCAGAATGATGTGAAATGTATGATGAGTATGGTAATCTGACGAATTACTCTGTTTTAACAAACCAAGCTGACACCAGACATGACGTTGGTGCTGGTGTGTTGTGTGGGAAGTCAAAGAAATAGATAATTTTGTTTAACTTCAACTCACATAACTTCTCTATGCAAGGAATGTGTCACAAAATTTAAGTTTCAGAATAGAAACTTACCAATAGAAACTTACCGCTATGAAACAAATTTTTTTGCTTGATAGATAGTTAAAACAGTCCTCACATTTTTATAATAATTATCTAGAGGACACTTCGAGTAAATTAAACATATTTGCAGGGATTTTGCTACAAATTGCACATTAAATATGAGGCTAAGAATAAGATGTCAAATATGGAAAGGTTATGCTAAGGTTTTAAACTTAGTGATGTAGTTATGCCCCAGCCGAGTAAAAGACTATTGCTTGCTGCTTCTCACAAAAAGTTATGGTTCAGTGTGTTTACTTGGTGTTCACGATTTGTATCTATGTGGCATGTGACGGTCGAGATAGAAGCGAGTGGAGCACAGACTTGCACATGGACTTTTGAGATAATCTTAGAGATCATCACCACAATAAGAATATACGCATAAGCAGAGAGAGAGAAAGAGAAAAGAATCATGACTATGACCATGAACGGGCAGAGACGGAGACAAATTACCATTGTGAAGCAGCTACCGTAACGAAGAGAAATATATAGTTGTTAGCGCTTTATTATTAAAGATTCCATCTTTTAAATATCACATAAGTAACAAATCCAAATTTTTGAGTTTAAGATTCTCTTTATGCACATAGAAAATTAATGGGTATGTGTATAAAATTAAAGTAAGAACTTTGTGGAAATTATATTGTCAAACGATATAAAATATACTTTAATATATTTTTATATCGATTATGAAAATAGTATACTTCCAATTACCTTTTCTATTATTATATTAATAAAATATTGTTTCAAGAGCACAAAATCATAAATACTATTATAAAACTATTTTTTAAAATTTAAATAGTATTAAAGGAAAATATTCAACTCTTAGCAAAAAAACAAGACGTCCACTATGAATCAAACCCAAAAAGTACAACAGTCAACTTATTATAACATTAACACCTGATTAGCCAACAAGCCTAAGCAACTACGAAGATGATTCACCCACCAGCAGCGCCAATTCGTAGCCAATCTAAGGATAAACAAACGTCCACCTACTTATTACATGAAAAAAAAAATCATGAAGTGTTGTAACTAGAAGCATATAAGTGGTGATTCCTATCTGCCATTTAGAGAAAATGGAAAAAAATATATCAGTGATACAATTGCTGTTCTTCTATTTTATTACTACATCAAATTCGGACCAAATAACACAAAATAGCGTTAAATGAGATGAAACATCCAAAATACCACCAAAAGTGTACACAAATGGTGAAGAAATGCCGAAATACAAGTTCTGTAAATACTAATTTAATTATTTACACCTTCATTTGATAGTTTCACAATAAAAAGTTCCAAACCTGCTGAGAATTTCACATTCTTTGACAAACACAAAAACTCACCCAATCACCATTTTTTTTAAAGCAAATTAAAGAATCACAGAAAATGTGCATTTTAAATATATTCTCAAACTCCCCACACAAAAGTACTAAATACACATAAACCATTTAGTTCAAATGCCAAGTCAATACACAACCCCCAATCTCACATAGAAATACAAATCCTCTTACCCGATTTACACCATATATATACAATTACATGATAGAATGATATTTTTACACATAAAAAAACATACACAACACAACCCACAAAAATAAGCAACATTCCGCGCGAAGCGCGGACAAACCACTAGTGATGGATAAACGTTTGGATTCAATGAATCAGGTGGCGGAAGAGATCATGAGGATCCACAGATCCTTACCACCAAGACCAGACATCGACGATGTCGAAGCTGCAACTTCTCTGATACAGAACGTTGAGAAAGACGATCAGAATCGCTTGGAGGCCATTGATAGACAGATGAAAAGCTCCGAGGTTCCTCAGGAGCTTTTCAACGTGTTGCAGGAGATGAAGAGAGGTCTCGTTCGTTTCCAGAGCAAAGAACAGAAGAGGGAAGCTACCAAAGTTCTCGATCTCGAATCTGCGCACGTCTTGTTCGACGAATTGATTCAGAGAGCTTCTAATTGTATTGCTTCTCCGCCTTCCTCCACCGCTGTGTCGAAACCTGCGCCGGTTGTTTCTCCGGCGATTTTGTATTATTCTGATAAAGCTCCTGTCAAGTCCAAGGAGATGGTAACCCGCGACGATACATTTGTGACCAAGGTCAAAGCTTCTCTCTATAGTGACGGTTTGTTAGCTCCTCGCAAGCCTCAGACTTTGGATTCAACATTTGAGGCTAAGAGACTCACCGGTGAGTTCGATTTGATCGAACCCTTGAGCTGTTATTAGAGATAGAATCTCATACTATTGTTATGTTTATGTGTAGGCCGTGATGGGGAGAAGTTGAGTCTCATAAAGCTTGCCACTTTGATTGAAGTATCTGCCAAGAAAGGTACTCAGGAGCTGAATCTGCAGCACAAGCTGATGGATCAGGTCGAATGGCTTCCAGATTCTATAGGCAAGTTATTGAGTCTAGTTAGGCTTGATCTGTCTGAGAATTGCATTACGGCGTTGCCAGCAACCATAGGAGGGCTTTTGTCCTTGACGAAGCTGGATTTGCATTCGAATAGAATCGGTCAGCTTCCTGAGTCTATAGGAGATTTGCTGAACTTGGTCAACCTGAATCTTAGTGGAAACCAGTTAACGTCTCTACCATCATCACTGAGTAGATTGATCAATCTCGAGGAGCTTGATTTGAGCTCTAACGGCCTCTCTGTTCTTCCCGAATCCATCGGTTCTTTAGTGAGCCTCAAGAAGCTCGATGTTGAAACAAACAATATCGAAGAGATTCCACATAGTATCTCAGGTTGTTCTTCCCTGAAAGAGCTCCGTGCAGATTACAACAGGCTTAAGGCTCTTCCAGAAGCTGTTGGGAAGATAACTACCTTAGAGATTCTGTCTGTTCGTTACAATAATATTCGGACGTTACCTACAACAATGTCTTCCATGGCTAACCTCAAAGAGGTAGATGTGAGTTTCAACGAACTCGAGTCAGTACCAGAGAGCTTATGTTATGCTACAACGCTTGTTAAGCTCAACATTGGGAACAACTTTGCCAACCTGAGATCACTCCCTGGGTTAATAGGCAACCTTGTGAAGCTGGAAGAGCTTGATATGAGCAATAACCAGATCCGTTACCTTCCTTACTCTTTCAAAGCGCTTACACAGCTGCGTGTTCTTAACACACAGCAAAATCCACTTGAAGAGCTTCCAAGGGATGTAATCCAAAAGGGCGCTCAGGTTATTTCTCATCTCTCAGTTTGATTTGTCTTTCACAATTCTAGTATGTGTCTGTCATGGATGATTGACTGTTCTTATTTACCATCCTCTCAGGCTGTGGTTCAATACATGAATGATCTTGTGGAGGCAAGAAGCACCAAGTCTCAAAGCACTAAACAGAAGAAGAGCTGGGTTGACAGTATCTGCTTCCTCTGCAAGTCCACCAACTAGTGAACACATGAAGATCCTTTAAACCACTCTTGACAACGTCTGACCTTTTATCATCAGGTAGATTTGTTTCTCACCGCTTCAAACACATGAAACCCCAAACAAAGAACCCAATGTACACTTGTATTCGTTCATACCTGACTGGTTCCTGAGGTAAATGTAATTCGATTTCGTTATCTCAAAGTGTTGTATTCTTGTTGTTCTTGATGTAATTCACTTCTTGTTTCCTTTTGGTGTGCCATACATTGATGCAATTTGAGATCATGACCGGAGTTGTGAATATGTTTAATTTCAGAATAACATCAAGATCTCATACACGATATAGTCATACGGTTCTTGTGTTTTGTTCCATCTTAACCACTTCAACCCTGCACTTCTGACGCATGAGAAGACATTCATTACATATCAATCACAACAAGATCTCCATTCAAAAAACAACAAACTTTGGATGCATTAACACAATCTCTTGTGTGTTTACCTGCAGTATATCTCCAACTCTTTTCTGAGTTCTTTCACCTTAGCCAGATAACTCCTAAAACATGAGAAGACATTACATGTCAACCAATATATTAGTGCCTTTTGCCTTGGTGAACTAAGGCGCTCGCTTTAAAGAGCAAACATTTTAGAAAACATGTTCAGAGGCGTGTTTCCTTAGAGTTTAAAATATCATAATTCAATCTATCAAATTATCCTATAACACAACAAAAAAAATTTTACCAAAAAAAGATCTAGTTGAAATAAGAGATCAAATACCAAAAAAGATCTAGTAAAATATTTTTACCAAAAAAATTTAGTTGAAATACTTAGGGATCAAATCCACATAAAGCAAATGCACATGATAGATTTGTATTATCCTAATGGTTAAGCTAAGTGATGTTTTAATAATGGTTATCGGGTTTAATTAAAAAGGAAATTATTTAACTTAAGTGAATACAAATATAGAAAATAGTTTGATCTAGGGTTTAGTCACATGTATTATAATGGGTAGAATGCATATTTATATTAATATGCTAGGACTAAATGGTCTCTTAATCCGAGAGATCTACCATCGATCAACAGTGTAATACTGGTATCGACCGATCGAAAGGTCGAACATGAACTATGACGAGTTTGATACACCACTAAATTGGTTCGACTATCTCTTGCATGCATATAACAACTTAGTTCAATAAAATTCGTTGAGGCACATAACTTACTCTTGCAGTTGTCTATGTCCTAGAATCAAGTTGTAGTTAGCTATTCTAGAACTCATACATTAAGAACAATCCTAAGTGATGGATATTAATTCCTTCTAATAGTTGTAGTTTGGGCTAATCCAGCGATACCATTAAGAATCCTAAATCTAAAAGGTGAAAGTACTCAGACATTGTCAATCAAAAAAAGATCAATAAACTGAATAGAATGCATATATAATAAACTATGGTTCCAATACAAAGCTATGAAAGAAGTTTTGATCTTCTCCCTTAAAACAATACTAGATTGTGACTCGCGCAACCGCGCGGGTGTTTGTTTTCGTTTATAGTTAGTAATATAAACATTTTCTTTTCACTTGTAAATTGATATATATTATAGTAATCACATATTTACGATATGTATAGTAAATGTTTTTCAAACATAATAATATTATATAATACGTGTTTTAATCAAATAGATTGTTTCAAATTTTCTAAATTATACCTGTTTTTTAAACATGTGTTTGTTTCTTTTTCTATATTTTATTGTTTGTTAGATTAGTATTTTAGATAAAGTAATATAAATAGAGCTTGATTAAATATTAGTATACTTTAATTTGCAAATATAATAAAAAAATTCAAAGAAATTTTTGCTAAAAACTAAAATTATAGCTTCATAAATTAATATCATAAAGAATTTTATTAAAAAGGAATTTTTTAAACAATTTCTTTTTTAAAACAATATAATTTTAATTAGTTACATCGAAATAAATTTATCTAATATATATAGCGTGTAAATTTTGTTAGGGTATATAAATATTCCATATTACGAATCTGTGATTTTTTTTAATATATTGTGGATGCATTTAAATATTATTGACATATTTCCTTATAAATAATAGAAGATTTTTAAACTTATATCTATTGACATATTTTGCGTGACTAAGTTGGAAGGTGTGAGGTAATTTACCAAAACCAAATTGTTAAGCGTATATTTGTTATTATAGATATGATTTTTCATAAGATATAATAATGATAAGATTATTAGAAAGTTAACGTAACATGACTTTCTAGTAATAATGCATTTTTAAAAAAATCACACATGAAGTCAAGTCATGACTTCTGTTTTAATATATAAGATGAGAGGATAGAAAACAAAAGCGCGATTCTTTGCCTAACAATGCCAGAAACCTTTATATAATTAGGTTAAAATCCGTTAAGGGTAATCTTGTAATTATATGTTGATTTGGGCTTTAAGTCAGTTCTGAAAAAAGTCGGCTTTGTGTGCCTCGTCCATCGATCGACACCAAGGTGTCTCTGTCGGCCGATGTTCATCTCTTATATCGACTCTGACTTAGCTGATTCTTGTCAGCTCTGAGTTTCTTCATTCAAAATGCACCATGTACTTAACATAACTTCAAAACGTACATGGACTTGTAAATACTCCAAAACATAGTATAGACAAACATAATAAACTTCAAATGAGGTCCATAACATGGTCTAAAACTGGTTAATATTAAGGTATATCAAGTCTCTACCTTTTGATTGTCCTCAAACAATGATAGCATGTGAAAGAGGTTATGAAAAGCAGGGACTCACATAATATCAACAATATTACTATCATTCCTACTACGCTGCAACCACATCGAACTATGCCAATTTCAAATAAACTTTATATACCTTATCCTAGCTTAACAACCAAATCAATTATACCAACAACTTAGCAAATACTAGCTTGACTCACCTTTTTACTGTCCTCATTTCTTGCATGAAAATAAAAGTGCAGCCTTTACCTTAGAAATATCAATCAAATGATACTTGCCCCTGCAAGTATCTGAACACACATACAGTCTTCTCTCATCTCTCTCTCTCTCTCTCTCTCTCTCTCTCTCTATATATATATATATATATATATATATATTCTCACTTCTCTCAGTCAATGTCTCTTTTTTAAAAGGTATCATTTTATTTTTTTAATTGACTGGAATATTTTGGACATGCTTCCATGAATCAAGCCCTAATAGTTTTTCTCACCAGGTCCTGTTTACTTCTTTTTGACATTTTCTCTTTCTAGAATTTATACGAATCAAGCTTTAATGATTGTAGCCACCAAATCATGTTCAAATTCTTTTTAATCTGAAAGGGAGAAAGAGAGGAACCAGAAGCACACAAACTTTAGCTTCCAGAATTGCAAAAGGAATCTGTTCTAGTGTATACCAAGCCCCAAAGCAACCAAATAATGTCAAAATTAGGTTGGAAGTCAGCTTCATTTCATTCAAACTTTCTAGGAAAATGTAGTCTAATGGCAGGATGATTCACTTTGGTATCTCTAGTAATCTCTGCAATCAACAATCTTAAGAATGATGCTTATAGTGTGGTTGGTTAATAGATTAAAGTTTGATCATAATTCCTTTCTTGACTCTATGAAAATAATGAGAAAAAATTAGGTATAATAGATAGATATAGTAGATTGATAAAACTCAAAATAAGTAAAAAGCATTAGAAAACCTCCCCCAAAATTAAATGACATTATCTCCAAGGTTATCTCGTCCTGGTTTGGTTTAGATAAAATAAATCATAAGGAAAAGTGTTAGGGAAAGTTGAGATTACTACTCCGAATGGAGTGTCAATCGATGGTGTGATGTTAATGTCGACTAATGGTAAATTATCCAAGCCGTCGACCAATGGTGAACTGATGTAGTCAACCGATGGTGATCTCGAATAGTCACGTCTCCTCTTTGAACCTTCAAATATATAAATAAAACGAAATGAAAACTATCATAAGTATAAATCAATTAAAAAATTACTAAATAGTAGGTTGCTTCCCACTCAACACTTGGTTATAGTCTTGAATTTGACGTTTAAGTCTCTTTTGGAATAAGATGGTGATGGAACACCATTTGTTGGAAAACAAACGTCCACATCTTCTTTACTCATTTGGAACCATATACTGATGAAGCTTCTGATAGCTTCTTTACCTTTGGTTCTCTTCTCTTTTCCAAGTGCCTCAATCATACTCATTATTTCCTCAGTGTTTTCACGAAACTGATTTTATTCTCTCTTCTCACTTCTCTCAGTCAGTGGTTCTCTTTTTTAAAAGGTATCATTTTATTTTTTCAATTGACTGGAATGTTTTGGACATGCGTCCATAAATCAAGCCTTAATAGTTTTTGTCACCAGGTCATGTTCACTTTGTTTTGACCTTTATCTTTTTCTAGAATTTATATGAATAAAGCCTTAATGGATGTAGCTACCAAATCTTGTTCGGATTCTTTTTAATCTGAAGAGGAGAAAGAAGGGAACTATAAGCACACAGACTTTAGCTTCTAGGATTTCAAGATGAATCATGTGGGAACCGAGATTCACACTTGTCGATTTCCGTTAAATAAGGAAACTTAGGAAAACCCTAATTTCCCAGAGGAACCGGATCTCTGCGAAAGCCAACGACAAGTAACCAAATAAATGAGGAAAAATATGAAAAACGCAATAAAACGAATTTATAAAGAAAGTCGATCTTATTTCCGATTCGCGTAAGAGCGTTGCGATCATTACAAGGAATTACAAAGGCTTTGGCCGCAGGGGCCATCAGCGAGTTACAAACATAAAACCCTAGATCTAGTCGAGTCGAAGCTCGATAACGAAAGACGGAAAAAGATAGGAAAAAAGGTTTGATTGATTTCGGACTGAACCTTATGAAAGGCTGCCTACGTACCCCTTTCGGGGATCAAGTCGAACGTAGTTCAGTTGATAGAGCTGGACCAGAGATCGAACTGCCTGGGCGAGTTCTTCTAGTAATTGAGCGCCAGTCATAGAAACCGAACTTGTCGAGAAAAAGCCTAAGTTTCTAAGTGCAGAAAATTCTAAGTCTAGAAAAGTTGTAAAAGTCTCAGATGAGAGCTCTGGATTTCGTCCCCTTGCTTCTGCCCTATGCCTCTTTCTTATATACTCCCTTCCTAGGCGGTTTAGTCTTTCCATTTCGCCCAGATTCGAGTTTAATGAGAATCTTCCATTTATCTCGATCTTTCTTTTTTTCCCGCGGAAATCTTCTATTTATCCTCAAACTTGACATTTATCTTCACGTTTGACATTTATCTTCTTTCTGCGAGTAAATCACCAAAAAGTCTTCGTATCTTTGGGTTGGACTTCGTTTAAAGTCGCGAGTGGCTTTTATCGCGTTTTATGACTTTCCGAGCCGTTTAGCGATAAATCAGTTTTACGACTTTAGACGAGATCGTTTCCTAATACGATGCCGTTTTTAGATAAGTTTCTCGAGTTAATCGTAACGCTAAGCAATGTTTGATGTTTCGATTAATCGTTGCCGTTTTCTACGATTTACTCGGGGTTTTATTAAAAACGCGTTTTGTACAATTTTTACGAAAAATCTCGAATAAATCGTATAGTTTAGGCAATATTCGGTGTTTCGTTTAACCGTTGCCGTTTTATACGTTTTCCTCGAGTTCTTTTCGAGAAAACAGAGTTTTACGGTTTTTATCGTAAAACTCGAACGATAGGACGGATCGAGACGAAACGGGAGACATTTCGGCCGTGGTTCGGAATGCGACCGTGTCGAAGGATGTAAGTTTCAAATCGGGGATGCGGGAGATCGAGGCGCGGGATGTCCGGGAAGTCTCTAGTTCACCCAACGGCGAACTAAGCCGGCTGGCTTAGTTTGCCGGTGGGCAAACTAGTCGGGACGAGACTAGTTCGCCCACCGGCGAAGCTTAGTTCGCTGGTGGGCGAACTAGTCAAGGGTCTCCTAGTTCGCGTTTTACGGCTGTTTCGGTTTTTTGCGGTTTCGTAAAACGATTCTCGAGTTTTATAAAAAGATCTTCGAGTTTTATAAAACGATCTTCGAGTTTTATAAAACGATCTTCGAGTTTTATAAAACGATTCTCGAGTTTTGTAAAATGATCTTTGAGTTTTATAAAACGATCTTCGAGTTTTATAAAACGGCTTCTCGAGTTTTATAAAACAATCTTCGAGTTTTATAAAACGGCTTCGCGAGTTTTATAAAACGATCTTCGAGTTTTATAAAACGATCTTCGAGTTTTATAAAATGGCTTCTCGAGTTTTATAAAACGATCCTCGAGTTTTATAAAACGATCTTCGGGTTTTATAAAACGGCTTCTCTAGTTTTATAAAATGATCCTCGAGTTTTACAAAACGATTCTTTGAGTTTTATAAAACGATTCTCGAGTTTTATAAAACGATTCTTCGAGTTTTATAAAACGATTCTCGAGTTTTATAAAACGATCCTCGAGTTTTATAAAACGATTCTCGAGTTTCATAAAACGATCCTCGAGTTTTATAAAACGATTCTTTGGGTTTTATAAAACGATTCCTTTTATATTTCTGCGGGGAGTTTCGGCCGTTGATTCCGTCGTACCGATTTTGACCCCAACAAATCCGATCCAGTGTATACCAAGCCCCAAAGCAAGAAAATAATGTCAAAATTAGGTTGGAAGTCAGCTTCGATTCCTTCAAACGTTCTAGGCAAGTGTAGTCTAATGGCAGGATGATCCACTTTGGTATCTCTAGTAATCTCTACAATCAACATTCCTAAGAATGGTGCTTATTGTGTGATTACTCAATAGATTAAAGTTTGATGATAATCCTCTTCTTGACTCTATGAAAATATTGAAAAACTTGTAGGAATAATAGATCGATATAGTAGATAAATAAAACTCAAAATAAATAAAAAGCATTAGCGAATCTCCCCCAGCCTTAAATGACATTGTCCCCAAGGTTATCTCGTTCTGGTTTGGTTTAGATAAAATAAATCATAAAGAAAAGTGTTAGGAAAGGTCGAAACTGATCTTAATGTCCGTGTAGAAGTGTCCATCTTCCAATCCTTGGAAGATATGCTTCATCATTGTTATTTGCGCTATTAGAGTGAAACAAGACAAGGAGATGTGAAGGCCAATCAAAGGAAGTGAAGGCCAACCATCTCCACACCAAACTGAAGAAGAAGAAGCAATCCAAGCCATGAACAAGCCTCAAGAGAGTGATCACACGGCCAAGACAATGACAAGATGATCAAGGCGTGTGTGCAAGAAGAGAAGGAGGCTGTAGAGTCATGAAGTGTGTTGCAAGTAATCAAGACTTGTGCAACAAGGAAACTTAGGCTTGCATAAGAATTCACATGGATTGCAAGAAAATGACCCAACAAATGAAGCTGGAGCACCAAACATGAAGCACCATGAAGAGGTCAATCAGAATTGATCAAACCGCCAGTGCCTTGTAGACCAAGCAAAGCCGTATAGCTCTCTCTCTTTGGGCCAACGAAATTAAACATGGAGAAGCCCAAAGTAAAGAGTGTGTGAAGCAATCAGATGGCGTGT
The DNA here is from genome assembly GCA_932364175.1 of Eruca vesicaria subsp. sativa. NCBI lineage: Eukaryota > Viridiplantae > Streptophyta > Magnoliopsida > Brassicales > Brassicaceae > Eruca > Eruca vesicaria. Next base: position 195,743 of record CAKOAT010058377.1, on the reverse strand, counting down.
GTATTGGTGTCCAGAAATTGCCTCCATAAACATTTGAGTTGAATTAAGTGGAGGTAAGCAAAGAGCTGTTGAGGAGCTGTCACTATCTCTTCCTTGTGCAAAAAACTCTCTTGTCTTCTTCCTCCTTGGCAGCTTTCTCAAGACTTGTTTATTTAGTTTCTAGGATAGTATTAGTTTAATATTGCTGTTCCTTTCTCTATTTGGTGTTGAACCCTTGTCATTTCTCCATAAATAGAGAGGCTCCCCATTGTAATGAAACACAAGAAATAAGAGATAAGCTTTCAGAAATTTCGTGTACCTCCATCTCCATTACTAAGTGTTTAGCAAATCATTCACATTGTAGAGGATATAGTTACACATTTTGGGTCTGCTTAAGGGCAGATCATTGCTTACCCATTCACTTCTAAATCAGTCTAAATTCTTCTTTAATCTCTTTCTAGTTTAATTCTAGTTCTTGTATCAATCTCACAGCCACTTTATCTCTCTAGATTCAGATGGTTGTATTGACTGTTTGTTGAGAGGATTCAATCACAAGTTGATTGTCTCTTCTATTCTTCAAAAGTGAGTTCATGTTCTTAGCTATTCTTAGCTTTTCCAACATGTGCAGCATATACTTCATTCAACTTATCTCAAATACTTTGGCAGTGACAAGGTGAGTGAGATACATAGCGTTCATCGATGCTCTGTTGGTTTCATGTTTCTTCAACTTTTCCAAAGCAGTCTTTGTTGCCCTCACCCTTCTCTGAGGGCGTTGAATATATGTTTGCATCATTCCAACTCTGGCATATGATGTCTCTGAGATGTCATACAAGCTTCTGGATGTATCTTCCTTCATCAAATCAAGAGAAATCTGAAAGTAATCTAGTTTTTCTTGTAGAAATTTCTCTGTTATCAGCCTTTCTTGGGACGATGTGTGTAAAGTGTCGATCGACGGCATAGTGTGTCCGTCGATGATGCCGGCTGTGCTGCTTCAATCGGTTGATGTTTCTGAATGATTTGATGAGTGTCATTCATCTCCTCCATGCATGTGATTAACCAGCCAATACTATTGTTGAGTAGGTGGTAAAGATCATCGAACCTCTTGTAATATTCATCCCTTCTAGGCTCTGTTTACTCCTTGTACCATGTTGTCAACCTCTGCTCTGTTGTATGTGGCATGTTTCTATCAATATACTCTGCATGTTCCGGTAGACGAATGCTGGTGTAGCCAATCATTGCAGCTCTTTCCAGATTTTTTTTGATGTCCTTCTTTGACACACTGATGATTTTGTCATCCATAGCTTTTGCGTTGTCATTCTCATCCCTGTAGATGACGTATTCGTCTCTCTTTCCCAACAAAATCTTCTTCTTCAATTGTCGTCAAAAGCTTTGTAACCATCTTCGTTGAGACCGTCGATCGATGCAAGGATGAACTTATCCATCGATGCTAGTTTTTCTGCACGGTTTTCATGTTTATGACCGAAGAGATTTCCTGTTCCATTAGGATTTGCAAGAATATCTACTATATCTTCTTTAGAGACATGTAGGATACGTTCATCCATAGCTCTTGCGTAACCTTCTGAATCTCTCAGTATACCGAATTCAGCTAGCCGTAGATAACCATAACTATCAAGATCTGCTACTGAAACTGATTCGGGCTCTGTGGTGTGTCCTCCAAAATCGATCGATGGTGTAAGGTTATAATCGATTGATGTTTTCATCCATTTTGCTTCCGTCCTTCTGAAATAGTGAGCTTCTTCTACTGTGAAAGCCACGGTGATCAAGTTCGTCCAGATATAGCTCACTGTAGTTCCGAGAAATCATATCGTGTCTTTGTTCAGGAGGCTCGTCGGTCGATGATTCTAGATGTGTATCGATCGATGTCTCATTCCTGGTTTTATGAGAAACTAAAAAAATGTGAGCTTGTTCAAAAGCGAGACCATGTTACTCGATGATCTCTTCCTTGCAGTAGTCGTCATCGTACTCGTTGTAAGCATGATCGTGATCTGAATATGGATGTTGAGTGTCGATCAATTCTGAAGGGTGGGTATTGATCAGTTTCTGAAATGCATGACCGTCGATCGATTGTATGGGATGGGTATCAATCAATTCTCCATCATCTGACTCCTCTTTCCGCTCAAAATCACAGAAGCATGTGCCAATGAGACCTGGATCATTACCCAATTCGATGAGAGTAGATCTATTCTTAACTTTAAGAGGTTCATAGTAATTATTCTGATCAATCAAAGAAAGATACAACCTGTTTCTTATCATGTCGCAGGCAGCTCCTATTGTAGCCATGAAAGCTCTCCCATGTAGTAGAGAAGAGTTCCAATCGATCTGGATATCCAACACGTGGAATTCTATTGGTACTAAGGCATTGCAAATCTGCAGTGGGACGTTTCTCACCATCCCTCTTGAATTCACTTTGAAGCAATCCACAAAGGTGAAAGAATCACTGGAAAACTCCACTTTTAGGTTTAGCTTCTCTGCCATAGCTATAGGCATAACGCTGACTGATGATCCAATATCACAAAGGGCATTGGGATATTAGTGCCCCTTGATGGAACATGGAATCACAAATTTTCCAGGACCACTTTTCTTCTTGATATTGATCCTCTGCTTCAATTTCTCTCTAAGGTGGTTGAACATTCTTTCTATATCCTCATTTGTCTCATTACATTCTTTGGTTGTCTCCAGTGATTCAACCACACTAACAAACTGAGTAATCTAGTATCACCTAGAATCACATACTTGGATCCTACATTACTCGACATGAAACTCAGATGTAACTACACCCCACTGAGAACATAATCTTCTTATGACACATGAAGAACAGCCTTTAATCTATTAATTAGAAAAAATGAGATGAAATTACTGAAAGTCCAACCATGACAGACCGTAAGACCAGTTTCTTGAAACAGGCCATCACATTGGGCTCCAGATGATCGAATTGACAGTCCCGGCTCAATGTATCCTCACCTTGCAGTGCATCACTGATGTAACGACCATACACCTCCGGGATAAGGTGCTCGCTCCTTAGCCAAAAGGACAGGATGAACCCGTACTGAAAGGTCGGATCTTGACAACCATACCGTAACCAATACATCAAACCTAGTTTCCAATGGCATGAAATTTTACCACCGAACCATTGCCAATGTTGAGATGTGGAGAATCACCGTGTACCTGTTGTAGGTTTCACCCCTTTAGTAGACCACTCTGTTGAAGCAAAAATCAGTGACACACCGTCCACGAGAACTGAGGACCAAATTATCTTCCATTGTTCGACACACCACTCCACTGATTGTCTTACCGTGACTCCAGATGGTAGATCTAAGGTGGAGGAGACCACCCACTAAATCACGCGCCGCCACAATAAGAAGATCACTGGAGATTTAGAAAAGGAAAATTGATCCAACGATTCATCTCAACCCTAAAAATCGACCTTCCTTACTTCAATTTTGTTAAGATTCATCGTTCTTCCAATATCATCTTGAAAGATCTTTTGACCTTCAAGTCTCCGAAAAAACCCGACGAACGAGAACATCAAATATATTGATTTAAGCAAAGATTAATAGAAAGGAGACAACGAATAAAAGAGAGAGACTTAGGAAGAGTTCTCTAGCACCGGACGAATTCAAGACCGGAGACGGTGGATCTGAAACTTTATATTTTAGAGAGAGAAATTTTAGATTTTACTCAACTGATGATTTTCTGATAATGTTACAGACTTATATAATAACCGGATATGTCAACATTTGTTAAACATATTATTGTACTGCAGAATTCTTTCTGATTGCAAACAGTTATTACTCTCGACAAAGAAAACAAATTTTATCCAAACGTAAGAAGAAATATTTGTATTTCCCTGGAAATAAATTTGGTAGTTTTCCGGAGGGACCGAGGGGGCATGGACCTTTTTTTGTTCAGGTATCACATGCCGTCTTCAGGAGCTGTCTAATCAATAATCAATTTATTTGTGTAATAAAATTATTTATATTATATAATTTACTGATCTTGTAAATAAACATCAAGAACTATAGACTCAATCTAATTGATTTAGACACAAGAAAAATTACATGTTGAAAGAAAAAAAAACAAGAAAAATTACAAGAGAAATCACACAAAAAGATCTCTATTTCCTAATGAAACTCACTTTACATACTTTCTGAAATAATTATTCTGATAATAATAGAAAAAATTAGCGTTAAGGAAGAAAGGTAGGAATAGAGGAAGTGAACTGCGACGAGTGTTGGTGATGTTGATGATCTTTCCCTTGATTCCCCGCCGTGGAAGCGTGACCGCACCGGTCACATCTCACCGGCGTAAGAATCCGCCGACAAGAAGGACACGAAGACCTAGAGACAAGCCATCTGTCAATACACGCCACGTGGAAGGAATGGCCACAAAGAGGAAGCACTCTGATCTCTTCACCGTCGGTGAACTCACTGAGACAAATCGCACATTCAGTTGAATCTCCACCGTCTTCTGCGGCGGTGCCGGAGGTTGATTCCGCCGCGGTGAAAGTAGATCTAGGGAGAGACTGGAGAGCTTTCTTTTTCAAGCCTTTGTTCGCCGAGGGTGAGTTTCCTCCGGTGGTAAACTGCCGGAGCCAAGCGCAGCGTACAACTGCGGCAAGGCCAGCTATGCATATGAGAGCGCAGAGAAGAGCCGACAAGATCACAACCATATCGGATTCCGCCGCAAGCATCTGCTCCGACGGTTGTGGTGGCGTTGCCGCTTCCGTCTCGAGTAGTCTTGACGGTCGAGTCATTTTTTGGTGTCTATGTGAGTTTGAAGACAAGAGAATGTGAGAGTGATGAGGATAAGAAAGAATCTTGAACCCTTGATCCACGTTATAATAGAGACACACAAAGATATATACATCTATTTCATTTTTTAAATATTTGCACAAGTTCATATAAATAAAATATTTTTATATTAAGCTATTAGATGAAATCCATATATTGGTAGTACTAAATTTAGAGCAATCAAATTTTTTTTTTTTTTTTGAAATCACAGCTCTTGAAATGATCTACAGCTATACAAGTGCTCTGTAGAGCCAAATATCCAAAGCAGTTTTTTAAAAACTGTTTTTTAGACCAAATAGGTTTGGATATTGTCCATTTAGGCTAAATTATATTTTGTACCAATTTTGACTCTAATGCCCTTTATGTATTTTCGAAATTATTTAAAAAAAAGATTTATGAAGCAAATTCTTTTTAAAAAATAGTACATAATGATGAAATCTCTATATCTATATAGTGATATTTTTTTCTTGTTTTAAAAATATGTAAATAATAATTTCATATATCTATTCTACCGAAATTAGAATATGTATTCTACGGATTAGAATACGGAATCCATTTTTTTCACTATTTCTACGAATTGCAGAATATGTTTTCTACGGAGATAACATGAATCTAAAATAGTTTGGAATACACATTCCACGCTTATCATATAGTTCTAAAAAGAGTAGAAGTTGAAATCTAAATTCGTACTTAAATCTAAGACAAGTAGAAGTCAGAATCTAAATTCGCACAACGTTCTAATACACGTAGAAACTGATTTCATATCTTTTTACACAGTTCTACGTTTAGTAGAATCTGAATTCTACGGATAAATATTATTAGATCCGAAAATATAGCAAGAATATCTTAGAAAATATTCTATTACCATATTTAAAACTCCATTTTTTTTTAAAAAAAAGGAAAATTCGATTTTTTTTTAAAAAAAAAGAAAATTCGATTTTAAAAAAAAAGAGAGGAAAATTCGATTTTAAGATTTTTATTTTTTAATTTTTAATTTTTAAAAATATAGCAAGAATATCTTAGAAAATATTCAATTACCATATTTAAAACTCCATTATTTTTTTTTTTTAAAAAAAAGAAAATTCGATTTTTTTTTTTAAAAAAGGAAAATTCGATTTTAAAAAAAGAGGAAAATTCGATTTCAAGATTTTTATTTTAAATTTTTTTTTTTTTAAAAAAAAGGAAAATTTGATTTTTTTTAAAAAAAGTGGAAAATTCGATTTCAGGATTTTTATTTTTAATTTTTAATTCGATTTCAAAATTCAGTTTCCTTCGTCTTTTTTTTCCCGATTTCAAGATTTTTATTTTTAATTTTTAACGATTTTTAAGTGAATTTAAGGGTATTATTGCCATTTAGAAAATATTTAGCCTAATGGGACAATAAGTTAATGAATTTAACCTAAAGGGACAATGTCCAAACCTATTTGGCTTAGAAAAACTAAGTCACAGCAAAAAATCTACAGATTTTTATCTATGGCAAAAACTTTAAAGCTACAGTCATTACCAATCGGACCCACTAGCGCATGAAAGTTTAGATGGAAGGGAAATAAATTAATGGCTGAATTAGTGTGAGATAAATTAATGGCTGAATTAGTGTTTTCATGCGATTGCGCAACTGCCTAATTCGCTAATCTGGTTACGGCTGAGCTCTAAAAGAAGCATCTAATAAATGTCCAACTAGTTTGTTGGAAGATAAACCATTTAAAATGGTATCTTTTGTGTATTTTCAACTTGATTATGAATTTTTTTTTGTGACTAATGAATCGATGTTTAAATTATCACAACTTGTTTCACTTTACTATACGTATTTAAAGAAGATAAAGAATGTCTATTAATGTTGCACAAAAGAAATAATATTGTGTCAGTTAAAATTGTGCGTAATAAGAACATCTTCATTGATGCTTCATTTGGAGGAAAAAGCATCAAAAATGAGGAGATATTTTTTTTAGTATTATGTTATTTTAACAGAAAAATTAAATTTGTGAATAGTACTTCTTCAAAGAAAAGATTTTCCTTCATTTTATGTTAAGCTTTTTATTTATATACTAATCTTCGAATTTTTATATAATTTTATTTTATATCTAAAAATTCAATATTTTTATACTTAGAATATTATAAATATTTTCATAATATAATAATAAATTTCTATAAACTCTTGTAGCTTTTTTTAGAAAACTTAGTACATAATGAAAATTTAATTATTCTCTGGGTAAAATTTATAAATTTTATAAACACTAAACAATATTTTAGAATTAATAATAAGTAGTAATACTATAATATATTTGAAATTTTAAGGAAGAAAATATGGTGAATTATTGGAATAAACACACAAATTTATTTCTTGTTTACATCATTTTAAAGAAAAAATGATATAAATTATTTGAGAATGTCCTCAACACATTTCATTATTAAATTTCTGTTTTTTTGGTCAAATAGGGATATTTAATGTCAATTCGCAATTCATATACTGGAATTGGAAGGAAACTTGGAGTAAAAAATAAAATAGAAGAAAAGATGGGTAGGTAGGTTGCCTTTTTAGGTTCAATTTTCTCCGACCAGATTACCAAAAAGTATAAGCAAGTTTCTTTCTTACTTTCTTTTTTTGACAATTAGAAAATACTCCATCCGTTTCGATTTAGTTTTCATTCTAGGTTTTTGCACACAGATTAAGAAAACAATTAATTTTACATATTTTCAAAATAAAAACACAATTACCTATACACCTAACCACTTTTCAACAAATGAAAAAAAGAATGACATTTAAAATCAATAAATTTTGCATTGGAATTATAAAACAACACTTACGAAAATTTTACTCTAGAATTACATATAATCTGAAACAGAGGGAATATTATACAAAGAGTCGCATTTACATTTATTAATAACAGTATAGTTAACCATACAAAACCATATTATAATTAATGGTCCTTATTCTTTTCTATTTTTTTGTTTAGTTTTTTCTTAAATAGAACCGAGCTTCTCAACTTTGATCCTTTTCTATTCTGCTAAAATTCATTGAGCCATGTTTGAGGTGAAAATGGTTTGAAACAATATAAAGAGAGAGATGAGGGCAAACAAAGACGTTTTTATTAGATCTGAACAAGGAGTTACAAAGAGAAGAGTAAAGAGGCGGACTAGCCGGAAGTACAAGATGGTGAGTAAACGGGAGGGTGACTAAACAAGAAGGTGACTAAACGAGAAGGTGACTAAATAGGAAGGTGAGTAAACGAGAGGGTGAGTAAACCCTAGATCTAACCACCTAGTCGCTAAGAAACCCTAGATCTAGCCGCCAAGTGAGTATGTCGAATTCCGGATCCCCTTTTCCCTTTGCTGCCTCTCTCCTTTTATAGATCCAATCTTCGTGTTCGCCCTAACTTACCCTAGCCTTGTTGGGCCTTATTACCGCTAGGCCCGTTTAGTAGTTCGGGTAAATCGTACTTCCGCCGACTCTTCTAGAACACATTTAGTCGCGCTACTAAACACGTCTCATACCGAGTCGTTTTGGTGTCACCCGGTGGGCCGAGTGTATTGTCAGACTGGGCTAAGTTTCCCTCATTTGATGGGCCTTGTGGAGGGGTATAACCCATCTCCTACAATAAGTCCCCCCAGTTCACTTGTGAATCCGTAGGATTCTAAGTGAATTTATGGATCAGGTTTGATCAGATGGGAAAACTTGCAAGANATGCACGTTTAGGCGACACCTCCGACGCGTCTAGTATTGCGGCTAGAACGTCGATCACAAGCGCGTTTAGGCGACACCCCGAACATGTTTAGTCTCGCGACTAGAACGTCGAGCATGAGCGTGTTTAGGCGACACATCGAGCAGGTCTAGTCTCGCGGCTAGGACGTCGATCATGAGCACGTTTAGGCGACACTTCGAGTAGGTCTAGTCGCGCGACTGGGACGTCGATCATGAGCACGTTTAGGCGACAACTCGAGCAGGTCTAGTCTCGCGACTAGAGCGTCGATCATGAGCGTGTTTAGGCGACACATCGAGCAGGTCTAGTCTCGCGGCTAGGACGTCGATCATGAGCACGTTTAGGCGACACTTCGAGCAGGTCTAGTCGCGCGACTGGGACGTCGATCATGAGCACGTTTAGGCGACAACTCGAGCAGGTCTAGTCTCGCGACTAGGACGTCGATCAGGAGCACGTTTAGGCGGCACCTCGAGCAGATCTAGTCTCGCGACTAGGATGTCCTCTGTTGTCGCGTAAATGCACCGGTTTGGGCTTGCCTGGTAGTGCGACTAGCCTGTCAGTCGCGAGAGCATCTAGGCGACAACTCGGGCGCGTCTAGTCTCGCGACTAGGAAGTCTCATGTTGTCGCGTAAAGGCGTCATGTTGAGCTTATTTAGTAGTATGACCGAGTTGATGCGTGTGAGGGTGCGTTTAGGCGACACCTTGAGCGCGTCTAGTCTCGCGGCTAGTGTGTTTCCTATTGCTTCATAAAGACATCTGAATCATTAACTAAGTTATCACTCGTGGAGCAACACTTAGTCTGAGTAGATCTTCTGAGTTGAGAGGCACATTCAGCCTCTTAACCGTCTTCTGGTTCAATCTCTATCGCTGCTTGGTTTAGCTCTGGTTTAATCTCGGTTGGGGTAAACCGGTATCTAGGGTTTAACCAAACTGGATTAGGTTAAGGGTTAATAGATCTTGGATAATCTCCTGGGTTTTTGCAGTTAATGGGCTTATTTAGGCCCGTTTAAATGCATTAATTGCACTTAGAGAATCGTGCCTCTCGACTTTGCTATAAATAGG
>CAKOAT010058377.1:107793-168380 GCA_932364175.1 Eruca vesicaria subsp. sativa | reverse complement strand
TCAGACCTGTGAGGTTTTCAAACTCTAGAATTGAAAACCTCAAAGGTTCTGGTCCGGCAAGAGTCCAGAGCTCAAACTTCTTCTTGATGTCCAGCTGGAAGGAGAGAATAAAATGTACAAGCCTTGAAGTCCAAACAAAGCCAAGCTCCTTGAACTTGATGAATATTCCCAACTTTGACGCTTTCAGATCCTCATATTCATCAGGTCTGAGATTATCAGATAGAGCTTCAAACAACTTCTTGTCATCAGAATGATACGAAATGCTCCTCAGTGCAGGGGGATCTTCTCCTAATGTAAACAACCTCGGCGGCAGTTCTGATATATCCATTTTAAGGCCTGCAAACAATCACAAACAACCATCTCAACCACAAAGGTAGCGCACTATTCTAAATACTATAGAAGACTAGCAGACAACTTCCAGGAAGTGAGATAACTACTCAGATAACTTCCTGGAAGTCTTCTACAGAGTCTTACTCTCTGGACGACTTACATGTAAGTCGTCCAGAGAGTAAGACTTCGTAGAAGGCTTCCAGGAAGTGAGAAGACTACTCAGACGACTTCCTGGAAGTCTTCTAGAGAGTCTTACTCTCTGGACGACTTACATGTAAGTCGTCCAGAGAGTAAGACTTCGTAGAAGGCTTCTAGGAAGTGAGAAGACTACTATGATGACTTACAGTCGGAGAAGATTTAGTCGGAGAAGATTTAGTCGGAGAAGATGTGGTCCCTAGCGGTTACAGATCTGCATATCGAAGGGAAAAGAAGAGTCAAGACTACAATTTTTAGGGTTTCTGGCGGCTAAACGCCTTAAAACATAAGATATAACTTACCGGCGGCGGAGGAAAGGGCTACGAGATTTCAGATCTGAAAAAAAGGAAGCGGATGGTCAGTTTAAACTACGAAAATACTCTAAGGCATGAAAGAAAAACGAGATTCGTCGAAATCAGAGAGATTACCGGCGAAAACAGAGAGATTCGTCGAAATCGGAGAGATTCGTCGAAATCGCCTTTACAATCGTCCTTGGAGAGAAACAGCGCTAGGGTTTCGGAAAATTGTGAAAAAGTGAAAAAAATAACTTTTATATGTCCGGTAAAAATCCGGTTAGGTTAAAACGTAAAATGTTAAAATTAACGGTTCGGTACAATTAGAAGACTGAAATTTCAGTCGTCTGGGAAATAATTTAAAGCTTAGTCGTCTGGGAAATAATTTAAAGCAGACGACTGAAATTTCAGTCGTCTGGGAAATAATTTAAAGCAGACGACTGAAATTTCAGTCGTCTAATCCCTAAACATAACCTTTAAACTTTATTCTCTAATTAAACACTTCGAAACATCAATTTAAACTTAAAAAATGTTTACTATACACAGAAATAAACACATAGAGGTCAAATTAATTTTTTCAAAAAAACATTTCAGCTTTTCAAAATCTAACCCTAAGATTACATACAATACTACAACATATGTTTGCCAAACCCTTAAACCAAAGAATATCATGATTNCTACTTCCACTCATCTATGCTGAAAACAAATCAACTTTATCATTTCTTAATTTATATCACTTATAAATGTTTATAATTACATGTTTTTAATTTTTCACTCATCAAAATATTTTGTACAGAATTTATAAATTATTTTTAAGATTCAATCGTCCAGACAACTAACATTTCAGTCGTCCAGACGACTGAAAAGTAACTCAGCTCGACCCATACAACTTACTGGGGTTATATTCGTAAAAATGTCTTCTGTTTTTTTGTTTGGTCACAGAGCACTATACTGTAATTTCATAGCCCTTTTAGGTTAGATTTGCATTTGATTCAAGTTGGGGTCTAGTATTGGGGTTAAAACCAAGTTGTGGGTTAGTTTTGGCAAAAAGCCCAATAATATTACTTTAAAAATATTTGGAATACACATTTCTTGTTTAACCTATCACTCTAAAATATGTATAAATCAAAATCTACACGTAATTATAAATCTAAAACCTATAGAAATTGGAAATCTACACATTACAATAAATATAAAAACCTGTAGAAACCAAGTTCTACAGATTTATTGTATTCTATGGATAAGAATAACCAGTTCCAAAAATTATGGGAAGAAAATATTTGGAAATATTCAGTTTTCATATATGAAAAATTGATTTTTTCAGAAAATTAAAAAAAACATTATCAATTATAATTACAAATTTAAAATTTAAAATTTAAATTTTTAATTAATTGTAATTACGAATTTAAAATAGATTTTTATGATATTAGTTATTTTAATTATAATAATATATTTTAATACAATATTAAATATTTTTAAATACATTATAATGATTTATTTGTGCAAAGTTCTCTAGGATAGACCCAATTTTTTTTTTGTCACAAATATAGATCTAATAATTAAAAATGATCAAAATAGACTTAAATGTTTCATCAAAAGAAGTAAATATACACTTATGCCTCTACGATTAATTGATCTAGACATTAAAATTTAGACTTAAGAGGTGGGATTTAGAGTTTAGGGTTTAGAGTTTAGGATTTAGAGTTGAGAAGTGGGGTTTTGGGAACATGATTACAAATTTTAAAAGATAAAAAAAAATTAAAATTTTCAAAATAAAAAGTGTCATTTTGGTCATTTTAGTTTTTGATTTCTATTTTTGGACAAGTACTTTAAAAATTCTATTTGAGAGAATTTCCTTTTATTTGTTGTAATTACGAATTAAAAATTAAAAATTTGATTTTATTAATTGTAATTACGAATATAAAATTAAAAATTAAGGGTACTATTGCTATTTTGAAAATAATTAGTCTAATGGGATATAGAGTATATGAGAGTAGTCTAATAAAACATAGTTATTATTTTCTTGGTCTAAATAAAAATTTCCCTAAAAGGGTATAATAATACAAAGTAGGATAACTGTAATAAGGATATCAATAATCACTAAAGTGATCCTTAAATAAATGGATTAGGTAATGCAAATAATAGCACATATGATACCTGCATTCAGATATTTTAAATTATTATTGATATAATTAAGGGTGATTTGTAAAATTGACTCAAAACTTGAAGTCAAACACAAGAATAACCTCTTCTTTTTTTGGAACTTTGACTTGCGCTATTCACTTCAGAAATTCTGATTATTCACGAAAATTCCATTGCCATCAATTCTCCTAACAACCATGAACAACCAATATCAAATCGATTTTGACTCATTCTATGTCATATCTTGTCCAGATAAATTACATCTCTCTCAATTTCTTTTTATATTTACCAGGGAAGACTTGAAGGGAAGTTTTCTATAGGAAATAAAATTTCTGACACAATTTGGTTAGTTGCAAAACTATTTTTTTTTTATCCGGGAAGACTTCCAGAGAAGTCTTGGTATTTTAGAAAATTTTTGATTTACAAAAATAATCCAATATTTACAAAGAAAGACTTCCTTAGAAGTCTAATGTAGATGAGACTTCTCAGAAAGTCATCCTTTGTAAATTTTCAATCGCAAAAATGACCTAAATGGAAGACTTTCAGGGAAGTCTTCTTTGAAAAGTCTTCTACGACAATGTATAATAAACTTTCATTTTCTTCAAATTTAAAATGAATTTTGAAAGTTTTATTGTTAATTCATGTGTTTTAGACAATATTTGAAGTCTTAAGTGAAATTCATAACTTTATTAGTGATAATTTAGAGGTTACCAACATTCATATTTTTTTAAGAGTTTCTCGCTAATCTAAGAAGAGTTATTAAGAAGTCTTTTCTTTGAAGACTTCAGTGGAAGTCTTTTCTTTGAAGACTTCAGTGGAAGTCTTCCACGTTAGTTTTCGTAAATTTGTATTCTTAAGAATGTTAAATAACTTTAAGATAAGTTTTTTAACTTTTAAAATTGGTAAATAGTTTCAAGAAAATTATAATATGTACATGAAATCAAAGTTGGAAGAGTTAACCTACTCATTAAATCTTTGTTGTTTATAATTACAAAATTTATTGGTTTTATTTCTTAAAAGACTTTGTTGGTTTTATTTCTTAACTATTACTAGATCTTGACCCGCACAACTGTGCGGGTTTTATTTTAAATTTTATATGCATATATATTTATATATTTACTTTAGATCATTAGTGGTATACATTTTTAATTTTAATTATATATTTAAATATTTATATAAGTATTTCAAATAAAATAATATATAATTTACATGTTTTAAATAATAAATTGTTTAAAAACATTACATGTATTTGTTACTTCTTATTATATATTTATCCGATTGTATTTGCATTTTGTTATCAAACAAATTAATATGTGCATGAAAAACATATTTGAAAAGTATTTTATATTTAATATATGTTAAATTTGGACCCTTCTTCAAAACTGGATTTCCTTTTAATAATAATTTATGTTTATTCATTTTACATAATATTTTATTGTATATATAAAATTCTAAAATATGTTAATGTTTATACATATATTGTAGTCTGTCAGCATATTATATTTTTAATATAAATATTTGATATTTATGAAAATAAACTTTATAACTCTATTAAATTAATATAATTTAATAATATGTATTTCAATATAAAAATTTTATTTTGCATGATTGATTATCATGATTATAAAATAGATAAAATTAGGATAAATTTCATTTTTAATTTTATAAACAAAAATTCTATATATATTAATGCATAATAATAGTCCATTTTTAATTAAAAAATTAGTGAAAATATTTACATACACTTTTTGAAATTAAAATATTTTTAAAATATTTAGATCAAGATAATAATTTTCTTTTAATATGATTGATTGTGATTATATAATAGATAAAAAGCGATAGAATAATTATTTTCGTTTTATATTAAAGTTTAATAATATTTCAAAACTAATCACAAATTATTGCGAATATTTATATATAATTTTGAAAATTAAGATTTTCTTGAAATCTTCTAACTGATTTTTTTCGAAATTTTTAATATATATATATAATTATTTTTAAATGAAAAAATATCAAAATATATTGTGATTAAAGTATTTCAAAAATTCTATATATTATAAGTCTTCTTAAAATACATTTAATATAAAAATTAAGAGTGGTCCAACTTAAAAATCACACATGAAATGAGGTTGTGACTTATATTTTTAATATAATAGAAAAGTTAATGAGAAGAAGTTATTTATAGTTACAAACCTATATTTTTTGTAGAGTATGGGAGATCCAAATATGACAAGAACTACATAAAGAACATCATGTTTTGAATCTGAATGCCATTGAAGTTTTTATTTCGTTGATTTGTAAAAGTGGAAAACACATTGTTAGCACATATATTATATCTTGAGAAACATTATTACTGATTTTACAAACATAGAACCATATTCTTTTTCTACTTTTGTTTACTTTAACAATGTCAACTAATTTGAAGAAGTAAACATATTTTTCGTATTTTTCATTAAGATTTCTTCAAGTTTACAAAAAAAAAAAAAAACACAACTAAAGAGTATACATACGAATCACAAAACATACCACAAACAAAACTAAGCTAGATCATTCTCCACAAAGACAAGCTTGGATTCCACTTGATATGAGATAATACTTGTTAGAAGACTTTTTGGAAGTCTTCTTGCGCATTATTTGTTAGAAGAATTCCAAAAAAACTTTCCATAAGTCTTCCAAAGTCTAACTCATATCTGAAAAACCTAAAAATCCAAAAATGTGATAAAAGCTGCTAAAACAAGATAATTAGTAAGAAAGACATGAGAAAAAAATAAGAAATTGATATAAATTTTGGTGTTTTCTTGCTAAAGGAGATTAAAGAAAGGTTGTAAAATTTTAGTTTGGGAAAAGGTAGGAGCCTTATGCAACAAGAGATTAATAAATGAAGAAAATTCAGACATGAAAACATACTAAAACGCTCAGATCTGTTATGAAAGAAAACAACACCATATAACTTCTAAGAAAGCCTTCTGAACGTCTTCTGTAAATCTTCCAATGTCTGATTCAGATCTAAAAAACTTGCATATCCAAAAACGTTCAAATGATATCAAAACAAAGAAACAATTCAGAAAACAATGTTTTAAGCTTAAATAATAACTAAAACAATCACTTTATTAGAATTTAACATATAAAAGACACAAAAATACATAGCCAAAATTTATAGATCTACCTTTAAATTAGTGAAAGATGATAACTATGTAATGAAAAACCTATAAAAACAAGATAAAATAGTCAGAAACACATAAAAATGATAAATTAATATAAAGTTTGGTGTTATCAAATTCAAATAGTTTAGAGAGAGACTGGAGAGTTTTAGAGTGAGAAATGTTACATTTTTGTGCCTCCGTTTGAGAGGAAGAAAGAGAATGTGTAAATGTTTTTATATAAAAAGACAAAAATTCTAATTAGGTTAAATATTTTCGATACAAAAGACTTGTAAGTTTTCTAGTACATTATTTGTTATAAAAAATTTCAATAAGTCATCCAAACCTTATAATCAAGTAACTAACTAAATCTAAAAAACACCATTAAACCTAAAATCAACTTATAAGTGCTTAATATACACAAAATCAAACTCATATATGTCAAATTTTAATATTTTTAAAAATATTAAGATTCCAAAATCCAAAAATAACTCAATTTCTTGAAAAAACATTCAGTTTTATTAAGTCTAAATTTATATCACTTACAAATGTCTATAATTAGATGATTATGATTTTCCCCTATCAAAATATTTTTATGAAATTTATAAATTATTTTAAGAATTAATACACTAGAATACTTTTCCTAGAAGACTTATTAGAATACTTAATTTTAGGTAGGAAACCTTAATTCTTTTAAAAATTTAAGCGGGAAACAGTTATTAAGTCATTCAGTCAGTCGTCTAGTGCATTATAACTTCAAAAATTTAAGTCTTCCAAAACCCCAAAATCAAATATATAACTAAACCACATACATAAACTTTATTAAACTTAAAATACACTTATAAAGTGTTTATTATACACACAATTAAACACATATATGTCAACCTTAGTCTTAAAAAAAATTAAGATTCCACAATATAACCCTAAAACACATACAATACTATAACATAGTTACCAAACCTTAAAAAAAATGTATCATGACTAACTTACGTTCACTCATCTATATTGAAAATAATTCAATTTTATTAAATCTAAATTTACATCACTTACAAATGTCTATATTTAGAGGATTATGCTTTTTCCCCTATCAATATATTTTTATGAAATTTCTAAATTGTTGTAAGAACTAATACATTATAAGACTTTTCTTGGAAGACTTATTGAGAGACTTAATTTTAGGCGGGAAACCTAAATTCTTCTAAAATTTTAAGCGGGAAATAGTAGTTAAGTCTTCCAGTAAGTCTTCTAGTTTATTATATCTTCAAAAATTTAAGTTTTCCAAAACCTCAGCATCAAATATTAACTAAATCACAAACAAAAAAATTTACTTAACTTAAAATAAACTTATAAAATGTTTAATATAAACAAAATTAAACACATATAGGTCAAATTTAGTTTTTAAAGTGAAGATTCCATTATCTAACCTTAAAAATGCATACAATATTATATAGTTACCAAACTCTAAATTAAAGAATACATACTAACTTATATTTACTCATCTATGTTGAAAACTATTCATTTTAGTAAATTTAAATTTACATCATTTATAAATGTCTATAGTAACATGATTAGGATTTTTAACTAATCAAAATATTTTTTTTTATAAAACTTATAAATTATTTTTAAGATCTACATCATGAGAAGACTTTCTTGAAAGTTTTCTTACTCACAGAGATAATAGTAAACTACAATACTGTTTTTTTTTAGTCATGAGGTAATGTTTGTTATTTCAACCAAACCATGGAGAGAGATAGTGCCAGTGACCACAACGATAAATGTTTTGATTTTCTATATAAACTAGGATACGACCTGCACCTTGCGCATGATAAATTTATATAAAAATTATTTAAAAATATTATATGGAAAAATAAATCTATATTTCTGATTGAATTAATATTTTGGTCTTTAAACAATGTTTTAAAACTTTTTCTTAATTACATAATTTGTTTACTGATGAGCTGATCTCATTTTTAAAAATGTTTTAGGTCAAAATATCACTTATCGCAAAGAACCTAACGTTTAGGTCAAAATATCTCGGGTCTATTTGGTTACAATGAAACTATGTCAGTTCGGTTATCATGATTTAGCGATTTAAATGTTAATATGGTTATGAGAAGTTTACGTTCACGTGTCAATCCTATCTATCTTCAATATTGATATCACTCAAATTACCCTAAGGAGTGAATTACTCTCTCAAATAAGAGGTTCAGTTGTAGTACTTAGGGATCGAATCCACAAGGAACTAAGGAACACAAAAATATAATCCTAAGTGACTATGCTAGGTTGATTGTGGTTTAAAAGTAAATTTCAGTTGTGAGCAATGGTAAGTTGCTCAAGAAAGTTTGGTTTAGGTTTTAAACAATAAAAGAAAGTAGTTAGATTCAAGGTTACTATTTAGAAAATCAGGATTTTAATGCTATAGATGTCTTTATAAGTTGCTTGCAAGATATGAAAGAACTTCAATTCTTAGATAAATCTATAGCTATCATTATTAGAATCGTCCATTGATCTTACTACCGGCTATATTGACCAATGGTATGATCGCCATATCGGCCGATATATGTAGCCGTCGATCGATTACTCTATAGGAGTATCGATCGATATAGCTTCAGATCGAATCTAATGTGTTAACCAAGATCATAGATCGGCTCTCGCATCGTCCCTAGAATCTCAGCTTATACCAGATGATTTCAGGATGATGATTAACAAGTTAAATCATTCCATGATCATACTCTAGTTAGCTACTCTAGAATAAGCATTAGGGTTCATCAGGATAATGAATATCACAACTCAACAATCCATAGTTGGGGCTAATCCCTCATAACTATTTGAACCCTAAATCTAACAAGTGAATCTACTCAGACATGGCTAAGTGATTCATNGATTTCAGGATGATGATTAACAAGTTAAATCATTCCATGATCATACTCTAGTTAGCTACTCTAGAATAAGCATTAGGGTTCATCAGGATAATGAATATCACAACTCAACAATCCATAGTTGGGGCTAATCCCTCATAACTATTTGAACCCTAAATCTAACAAGTGAATCTACTCAGACATGGCTAAGTGATTCATAGCAACAAGGTGATAATAGAAATTCATTAGATTAGAAGATTGAACTCTTGGTTCTTGGAACAACAAATCTCTTTGTGTGTTTCTTCTAAATCTAGAATTCTATAACCTTTATGAAAATGACAATAAGATGAAAAGAATACTTTTATAAATCAAAGAACATAAAAAGCATGTAAAGCTTTTGAAGTACAAAAAGCACTAAAACAATAAAAGCATGTCTAGCCCAAACACATAGGCAAAACTATAAATATGAGTTCCATTAGATTAAAAACTCGTCAGGGTCAATCTTGTAATATTGAGAGAACTTGGGCTTCAAGTCGGCCAAGTCAAACTTGCTCTTCACGCTTCATATCGATCGATGGTACATGGTGTACATCGATCGATGGAGTATCTCAATTCGTCATCCTCTTCGGAAGCGTCGTCGATCGATTACACAAGATGTGTATCGATCGATATGTATCTCTAGATATCGACCTTTACTATCTGATCTTTACAGTCATCTCGGGAAAACTCTCCTTTAAGCTCCATAAGGGCACCTAAATCATCACTTTACTCCAAAATGCTCCTGAACCTGAAAACATACCTAATAGACTCCAAAATATATAAATATATTATAAAATCATATAAATACCATGGTCAAAAGTGGGTCAAAACCATGGTAAATCAACTCCCCCAGACTTAACCTTTTGCTTGTCCTCAAGCAAACACAACAGTTAGTCTTTGAAAGAAGTTTAAAAACAGCAGGGACTCAAACAAATCTTAACTTACAATCATAACCTCTACTTTGTTGCAAGCCACATCTCATATTGCTAACTACAAAAGTACATTATACCATATCCTAGCTTAGCAACCAAATTCATCTAGTTAATCAACTTAGCAATCCTGTCTGTCTATCCCCTCTACTGATTTCATTTATGCATAAAATAAAAGTGAAGGCTTTACCTTAGGAGTATCGATCAAGGAACACTTGGATTCAACTCAAACAAGTTTCAGGCATTCTCATTCTGGTTTCTTTTCTCCCTATATCCCCCTTCTCTGAATCCAAACTTTCTTTTCTTTTACATCAATCCCAATGAACATCATATGTTCATCTTGTTGATTTTTCTACTACTTTTCTATAGTCTTTTCTGACAAAGTGTAGGCGAATAGTGGGGTCATGGATAATGTACTTCTCCCTCGCTTCCACAATGTGTGATCATTCCTTTGAATTAGAATAGTGGGGTCATGGGTAATGTACCTCTCCCTCTGCCTCTCAGGAAATCATCTCAATCTTTTATTTTTCTCTTTAGGGATGCTAAAGGGAGGAGAGAAAGAAACCAAAATTATCAAGAATTTTACCTTCTGGACTTGTAGGAGGTGATATCACTCAAATTACCCTAAGGAGTGAATTACTCTCTCAAATAAGAGGTTCAATTGTAGTACTTAGGGATCGAATTCACGGGGAGCTAGGGAACCTAAAAAATCTAATAGTTATATGATTAAGCTAGGCTAATAGATATTAATGCAGTAAATAAATAAAGTAAACTTAAAAGCAATAAACAAGATGAACAAGGCAATTGTTCAGCTTCGCAAGGATTTGTTGGATGGAAGGATGGTTGCTAGATCTAGGGTTTCTATTCAGGTAATCAGGATTATAATACTATAAATGCCTAACAAGTTGCATGCATGATATATAAGAACTTCAATTCTTAGACAAATCTATAGCTATCGCTAGTTAGACTCGTCCATTGATCTTAATGCCGACAATATCGACCGATGTTGCTATCGCAGTGTCGGTTGATATGTGTTGCCGTCGATCGATTACTCTATAGAAGTATCGATCGATATAGCATCGGATCGAATCGAAACTGTGTTCACCCGAGATTCAATCAGACCGCCTATCGCACGTGCCTAAAGGATCTGAGTTTGTAGAGGATGATATCAGGATGAAGATTAATAAATTAAACTATTCCAGTTCATGGTTCTAGTTCATGACTCTAGAAACAAGCATTAAGTACATCCTAACAATGAATATCAAAACTTAGCATTCTATAGTTGGGGTTAATCCCACAACCTATCTGAACCCTAAATCCAACAGGTGGATCTATTCAGATATGAAGATTGTCACATAAATCATAGATGAATAGATGAATAACACAAATAATATAAAACCAAAACCAATGGAGTTCCAGGAGGACTCTGATAGGAGTTCCTCCCTTCTCTCCTCACAAATAATAATGAATCAAAGAAAGCTTAGATAGCATAGCCGTCAACAATGGCTTGCAAATAACATAAATAGGGTTTCTGGCCGTCCAAGGGCATTCTGGTAATTTAGGTTTCTTCTGGGCTTCAGTTGGTCATGAAATATACTCGGCCCGCATTCTGGCATCCATATCGATCGATATGAAGTGTCTCCCATCGATCGACATGCACATATCTTCTAGACAGCCTTCTCTCGCGAGGTAGACTGACCACTCTTCACTAAAACGGGCATAACTTTTGATCTAACCGTTGGATTGACCTCAAACCGGTGGCATTGGAAAGCTAACTCAAAGCTCTATCTTGTGTCAAATGATGGGCTAAATCTCACCATGGGAAAGTCTCCATCCATATCTAAACATCTGACGCATCTGCGCAGTTCTGCACTTAAGGGCTCCAAAAGACACCAAAATCACCATATTTCTCCAGAACGTACCTGAACCTGTAAATACTCTAAATAGACTCTATATTGTAGTAAATATATGTGAAAACACCTATAAAGCATGGCTAAAAATGGGTAAAACTATGGTCGATCAACTCCCCCAGACTTACCCTTTTGCTTGTCCTCAAGCAAAACATACATGCAGTCTCTCTGAAAGAGGTTTGAAAACAACAGGGACTAAAAATATTTTAAAAACTCAGTCACCATCTGTATAGTAGTGCAAACCAAATCATAAACATCCTAACTTTAGAAGCACATTATACAATATCCTAGTATGGCAACCAAATTCACCTAGTCAACAACTCAACAGATCCTGTCCGACAATCCCCTCTATTAACCTCATTTCTTGCATAAATTAAAAGTGCAGGCTTTACCCTGGGAATATCGATCAAAGGACACGTGGATTCAACTCAAGCAAGTTTCTGAGTAAATAGGTAGTCTTATTCTGGTTTCTTTTCTCCCTATATCTCCCTTCTCTGAATCCCAATTTTTTTTTCTTTTCTTTTATATCAATCCTAATGAACAACAAATGTTCATCTTAATTAATTTTCTACTTTTTGTAGCTTTTTTCTGACAAAGTGTAGGTGAATAGTGGGGTCATGGGTAATGTACCTCTCCCTCGCTTTCACAATGTGTGATCATTCCTTTGAATTAGAATAGTGGGGTCATGGGTAATGTACCTCTCCCTCTGCCTCTCAGAAAATCATCTCAATCTTTTATTATTCTTTTTGGGATGCCAAAGGAAGGAGAGAAGGAAACCAAAATCACCAAGACTTTTACCTTTCATATCTGAAGGAGGAATCCGATCCAGTGTATACCAATCCCCAAGACAAGCAAATCAAGTCGATATTAGGTTGGAGGTCAGCTTTGGTTCCTTCAAACATTCTCAGCAAGTGCAAACATAGTTGACAGGTTGATCCACTTTAGTATCTCTAGTACTTCTGCAATCAGTAAATCTAAGACTGGTCTAAAGAGTGGTTAGATGACAAGTAATAAATCGAAGTAGATCATCATCCCCTTCTTGACTCAATAAATTTTTTTTTGAAAATATTTTAAATAAGACTCATACAATAGATAAACGTTAGTAATCCCCCCAGACTTAAATTACACTGTCCCCAGTGTAACATAGTCGGTGGTAAGGTGAAAATTATAAAGTAGAAGTACGAAATTTAACAAGTAAGAGCGATATACCTGACCGGATTAAGTATCGATCGATGAAAAAGAGTTACCATCGGTCGATGTAAGTGATGTACTGTCGATCGATATCGACGGTTTCTCGTCGGTCGATTATCATGGTAATCATCTACTCAGGTCTGCTTTTCTAAATATCTAACTAAACACACAATATTAGTAGAACCTCCCCCAGACTTAAATAACACTGTGACCAATGTTATATAGCCTAAGATTGGTGGGACAATAAACCAGAAGGAAAATATTTAACAAAGTTGCGCGAGTATACCTGCCATTGATGTGAGTATCGATCAACACAGTTAAGTGGCGATCAATACTTGTGATGCTCTGTCGAGCGACATTGATCAAATGTCAGTCGATGCTGGAGCATAACTCGTCCATTCTTAGGTAAACTCATCTTTCTTGGGTATGTTTCTATTACCTAACAAAACTAAAACACTAATATTCTAATACTCTAGAAGTTAGTAATAGATAACTAATAAAACCAAAATTTGTTAGTAACCTGAAATCTTAAGACAAAAAAATATCAGTAATAAATGAAAATAAAACCATATTGAAAATAACCTAACAGTGGGTTGCCTTCCACTCAGCGCTTATTTTTAGTCATTAGCTTGACTTCTGGAGATCTGATTCAGTCCGGATGAGAATGAGAACTTGCTCCAATTCAAGTCTCATTGTCCAATCGCTGAAGCTTTATCATTCTTGTGTGAAAGCCTCCTCCATAGACTTTTCTCCTTTGTCTATCATCTCAGCAATAAGGAGTGCTTTAAGCTTTGCATATGGATGTGAGAAGCATCTGCTGCGCACTCTTGGTTTCCTGATACTATCTGAAAAATAAGGAGTTAATGGTAACTGAGAACCTCCTTTAGTTCGTTTCCGCTTCTTCCAATTTCTCTCCTTCTTTCCCACAGACTTGTGTAATCTCAATTTGGATATCCTGACATCATCTGAGAAGTGAAAAATCAATGATAACTGGGAACCTCCATCGATTCTTTTTCTCTTCTTCCAATTTATCCTCTTCCTTCCCCCAGACTTGTCTGAATGCGTGGTGGTATCTCCATCAAAAATATTTCCACACACTTCATACTCATTCTGCTCTGATTCGTGTCTGGTGTCGATCGATGTACCCATGGTAGTGTCGATCGATTGTGGATTGGTCATGTCGATCGATGATGTCTGGTCAGTATCGATCGATGTTTTGTCTGATGGGGTTTTATCGACTTCATCTCTAAATCTCAACCCTCTATGTGAAGCTTCTACGTGCTGATGATCATCCAATACCTCTATGTAAGAACTCAGTTGTGGACCTTTATCTGGTGGAATAGGAATATCAGCTTCAAACACCGCATTTGGAACCATAATCTTAACATGATCATGTATCCTTTTCACTCTTTTGTGAAACCCATCAGCTTCTTCTGTCCAAATAGGTGGTCTCTGATGTTTAGGGACAGTAATATGTGAGGCTTCAGAATTATGCACTATCTCCTTAACTGGTTTCATTTTGACTATGTATCCTGGCAGTTTATCCAACCATGGTTGTCGATCGATACAATCGGGTGGGTGTCGATCGATGCAGTCGGCTGTATGTAGATCGATGATGAATGGTGACTGTAGATCGATGCCGTAAGGTGGATGTATATCGGTGATGCAGGGAGGGTATCGATCGATTTCATCAGGTTGGTGTCGATCGATGCTATCCTTTGATGAAGTCTCTCCATCTTTCCTCTTAGCATTCTGTTTGTCATCAAGCTTCTGCTCCAAATTCTGATCTATATCCTCAAGCCATTCCTTCAGCTCCAAGAAGTCTTTGAAAGTAACTTCTTTAATTGAATCCAAATCTCCAAGATCCTCTCCATTCTCTATGTTTACATCCAGGGAAGGAGAAGAACTTGATACAACAGTGCTCTTCTGTGTCGAGTCTGCAGTGTCCTGAGGACAATTCAAACTTTCAAGGATTTCAAGTGGTATCGATCGATGACAAAAGTCTATATCGGTCGATTCTGCGATGCTGGTGTCGATCGATGAGGTGGTGGTGATGATCGATGCTGCAGTCGTACTGGCGATCGATGCTAAGGAACTGGTGTCGATCGATGTGGAGGTCGGATCTTTAGTATCAGCTTCTTCTACTCTGCTCAGTTCTCCAGACTCATCTTGTTCCTCATCCTCCACCATATATTCCAGCATAGAACTCATCTCAATCTCCAAATTTTCTGAAAAAGTGCTGAAAATTTTACCTAGGAAGGCGTCTTTGATGTCCTCCCAGCAGGTTAGAGATTTTGGCTGCAGCTTACTGAACCAACTAAACGCATCTTCAGATAGTGAATGGGGGAAGATCTTGCAAAGAATGTGGTCTTCGGGTATTAATTTATGTTTGGTTGCTAAGACTACTTCCTCAAGTATCTTGATATGATCTCTGGGGTCCTCATAAAGAAGACCTTGGAAAGGGTCCTTGCTTACCCAATCATACCACTGGCTACTTAGATCAAAGGTATCCATTTATGGAAAAGAAATCACATCAGCAATTATTGCTTCTTCTCCATTAATCAATCGTCCTTTAAAGTTGCAAGGACGACCTCCTTTGTCTCGCCAGATACCCTTCTTATCGATCTTGAGTATGAGCCTTTCGTCCTTTCCTGCCTCCACACAAGTGGTGTCGGTCGTCGGATGAACATTACCATGATGAACAATGTCTCGATGAACAGTGTCGACCAATGAAGAAATCACGGTATCGATTGATGACGGGCGAACGATATCGTTTGATAGAAAGATCGTGGCATCGGTCGATGTAGAAGTTATGGTGTCAACCGATGTAGACATCATATCACCAGTATTGTTTTCTTGTTCATCATCCTCCACCACATATCTCGTTGTTGACTCAATCTTTAGATTTTCTGGAGTCTCATAGAGGAATTTGTTGAAGAAGGCTCTCATGATATCAATCCATGTTTTGAGGGACTCTGGTAGCAACTCCTTGAACCAACGTCTTGCTTCTCCAGCAATAGTGAATGGAAAGAGTTGGCAGAAGTGGTAGTCTTCAGGGACTTCATTAAAGAGAAACCGGATTAGTTCTTCAAACATATCAATATGATCTATCGGTTGCTCGTCAAGATAACCATGAAAGAGACGCTGACTCATCAGAGGGATGTATTGAAGTTTCAGCTCGGAGTCAAAATTTTCTTCCTTTCCGCAAACAGTGTTGGTCGATCTTGGAAGAACAGCATCGGTCGACGCATTGTGAGCCGTGTCGATCGATTTTCGACTATGATTGTCGATCGACTTGTGTTGAACAGTGTCGATCGACATCGGGTGAACAGTGTCGATCGACGGGAGATGAATAGTGTCGCTCGACGGGATATGAATAGTGTCGATCGATGGGGGTTGAATAGTATCGGTCGACGCGCGAGTAGCTGTGTCGATCGATTTCAGGATAACAGTATCAGTCAAACACGGGATGTACCGTGTTGATCGATTTCGGGTGGGTAGTATCGGTCGTCACGGTGTGAGCCGTGTCGATCGATTTCGGGTGGGTAGTATCGGTCGTCGCGGTGTGAGCCGTGTCGATCGATTTCGAGTGGGTAGTATCGGTCGACTCGTTGTGAGCCGTGTTGATCGATTTCGGGGGAACATGGGCTTTGTAATTTTGCAAAGGCAATTTTATTTCTTCACCTTTATTCAAGGTGGAATGGATTGTAACAGGGATTTTGGTCCCATATTTATTTTTATTTTGGCTAATTGCATTGCTTATTTTACGTATTGGTTCAATTTGGACTAATTCCTGATTAACATATGTGTTAACAAAAAACTTACCTGCTCCCAGCGAGGCTTCGTTGATCGATTTCCGACTATGCGTGTCGATCGACTTGTGGTGAACAGTATCGATCGACATTGGATGAATGCTGTCGATCGATATCGGGTGAACAGTAGCGCGATGAACAGTAGCCGGATGAACAGTGTTTGGCCGAATAATGTTGTTTGTAGTTTGGTTGGCTCTATCGATCATTGCTGCGTGTAGCTTATCGATCAGTTGACGGTGTGCCTTATGGATCGATGTCTGGTATACGCTGTCGATTGATTCTGCTTGGAGGGTGTCGATCGATACGCGTGAACCACCAGGCTCCTTCCTTGAAGGAACTAGAAATCCTCTCTTCATTGTTCCTGGTACTGAGATGTATGTACCTGAAAAAGAAGAAGAAATTTATCAGTATTTTAAAACAGTAACAAAACCTAGACTAAATCTAACTAAACAAGATCTAATGGCGATCAAAGCTCCCCGGCAACGGCGCCAAATTTGATATCACTCAAATTACCCTAAGGAGTGAATTACTCTCTCAAATAAGAGGTTCAATTGTAGTACTTATGGATCGAATTCACGGGGAGCTAGGGAACCTAAAAGATCTAATAGTTATATGATTAAGCTAGGCTAATAGATATTAATGCAGTATATAAATAAAGTAAACTTAAAAGCAATAAACAAGATGAACAAGGCAATTGTTCAGCTTGGCAAGGATTTGTTGGATGGAAGGATGGTTGCTAGATCTAGGGTTTCTATTCAGGCAATCAAGATTATAATACTATAAATGCCTAACAAGTTGCATGCATGATATATAAGAACTTCAATTCTTAGACAAATCTATAGCTATCGCTAGTTAGACTCGTCCATTAATCTGAATGCCGCCAATATCGACCGATGTTGTTATCGCAGTGTCGGTCGATATGTGTTGCCGTCGATCGATTACTCTATAGGAGTATCGATCGATATAGCATCGGATCGAATCGAAACTGAGTTCACCCGAGATTCAATTAGACCGCCTATCGCACGTGCCTAAAGGATCTGAGTTTGTAGAGGATGATATCAGGATGAAGATTAATAAATTAAACTATTCCAGTTCATGGTTCTAGTTCATGACTCTAGAAACAAGCATTAAGAACATCCTAAAAATGAATATCACAACTTAGCATTCTATAGTTGGGGTTAATCCCACAACCTATCTGAACCCTAAATCCAACAGGTGGATCTATTCAGAATGAAGATTGTCATAGAAATAATAGATGAATAGATGAATAACATAAAAAATATAAAACCAAAACAAATGGAGTTACATGAGGACTCTGATAGGAGTTCCTTCCTTCTCTCCTCACAAAGAATAATTAATCAAAGAAAGCTTAGATAGCATAGCCGTCAACAATGGCTTGCAAATAACATAAATATGGTTTCTGGTCGTTCAAGGACATTCTGGTATTTTAGGTTTCTTCTGGGCTTCATTTGGTCAAGAAATATACTTGGCCCGCATTCTGGCATCCATATCGATCGATATGAAGTGTCTCCCATCGATCGACATGCACATATCTTCTCGACAGCCTTCTCTTGCGAGGCAGATTGACCACTCTTCCGTAAAACGGACATAACCTCTGATCTAACCATTGGATTGACCTCAAACCGGTGGCATTGGAAAGCTAACTCAAAGCTCTATCTTGTGTCAACAGATGGGCTAAATCGAACCATGGGAAGGTCTCCATCCATATCTAAACATCTGATGCGTCTGCGCAGTTCTGCACTTAAGGGCTCCAAAAGACAACAAAATCACCATATTTCTCCAGAACGTACCTGAACCTTTAAATACTATAAATAAACTCTTTATTGTAGTAAATATATGTGAAAACACCTATAAACCATGGCTAAAAATGGGTAAAATCCATGGTCGATCAGGAGGATTCCGATCCCTTGTATACCAAGCCCCAAGACAAGCAATAGATGTCAGGTTAGGTTGGAAATTAGCTTTGGTTCTTCCTAACAATCATGAAAAGTGTTGTCATAGGTGACTGGTGATCCACTTTAGCATCTATAGTACTTTCTGCATGTGGGAGTCGATTTCACCCTACTGTCAAATAAATCGTAAATAAGGAAACTTCGGGAAAACCCTAAGTTTCCAGAGGAACCGGCTATCTGCGAGAACCGCACAACGAAAATAAGAAAACGATAACTTAGAATATGAATGAGAATAAACGAAAAATAGAGAGCAAAGAGGTTCTTATTCCGAATCTGCGTTGAACTGGTACAAAAGAGTAGCCGAAAACGTAAGAACTTAGAAAACCCTAATTGAGACGCAGCTCGCTAACAGAAAAACGGAAAGATTCCTAAATGCTAGTTTTGGTGGTGAGAGCTCTGAATTTCGTGTCTGTGCTTCTGCCCTAGACCTCCTCTTTATATACTTCTCGTCTTGGCTATCCGATCTTTCCATTTCGCCCAGATTTGACTTAAATCGGGAATTTTCCATTCTTCTCGATCCTTCCTTTTCTTCTGCGGAAATCTTCTATTTCTCTTCAAACCTTCCTTTTATGTTTAAACTTGACTTTTATTTTCTTTCTGCGAGTAAACCGTCAAAACTTTATCAAATCTGCGGGTTAGATTCCGTAAAAATCGCGAGATGGGTTTTTATCGCGTTTTAGGTCCTTCCGGGCCGTTTTGCGATAAAAACCGTTTTCCGACTTTTTACGGGATCGTTTCCTGATCTGACGTCGTTTTTAATAAATTTCTCGAGTTAATCGCAAAGTTTTACGATTTACTCGACTTTTTTATTAAAAACAAGTTTTTTACGACTTACTCGGCGTTTTTTATTAAAAGCGCGTTTTTATGATTTCAAAGAGAAATCTCGAAAAAACCGTATAGTTTAGGCAATGTTCGGTGTTTCGTTTAACCTTTGCCGTTTTATACGATTTCCTCGAGTTCTTTCTGAGAAAACGAAGTTTTACGGTTTTTATCGTAAAACTCGAACGGTAAGTTAGATCGAGATGGAACGGGAGATATTTTGGCCGCGGTCTAGAACGCGACCTTGTCGAAAGATGTAAGTTTCGAATCGGGAATGCGGGAAATCGAGACGCGGAGTGTCCGGGACGTCTCTAGTTCGCCGATGGGCGAACTAGTCATGCATGTTTTAGTTCGCCCATCGGCGAACTAAGCCGGGCCCGGCTTAGTTCGCCGATGGGCGAACTAGAGAATGCTTCTTAGTTTGCCCATCGGCGAACTAGAGAGTGTTTCTTAGTTCGCCGATGGGCGAACTAGTTGCGACTAGTTCGCGTTTTACGGCTTTTTCGGTTTTTTTTTGCGGTTTTTTGCGGTTTTGTAAAACGATTCTCGAGTTTTATAAAACGATCTTCGGATTTCATAAAACGACTTTTGAGTTTTATAAAAACGATTTCTCGAGTTTTATAAAACGATTCTCGAGTTTTATAAAACGATTCTCGAGTTTTATAAAACGGTTTCTCGAGTTTTATAAAACGATTCTCGAGTTTTATAAAACGGTTTCTCGAGTTTTATAAAGCGATTTCTCGAGTTTTATAAAGCGATTCTCGAGTTTTATAGAACGATTCTTGAGTTTTATAAAACGATTCTCGAGTTTTATAAAACGGTTTCTCGAGTTTTATAAAACGGTTTCTCGAGTTTTATAAAACGATTCTTGAGCTTTATAAAACAATTTCTCGAGTTTTATATAACGATTCTCGAGTTTTATAAAACGGTTTCTCGAGTTTTATAAAGCGATTCTCGAGTTTTATAGAACGATTCTCGAGTTTTATAAAACGATTCTCGAGTTTTATAAAACGGTTTCTCGAGTTTTATAAAACGGTTTCTCGAGTTTTATAAAACGATTCTTGAGCTTTATAAAACAATTTCTCGAGTTTTATAAAACGATTCTCGAGTTTTATAAAACGATTCTCGAGCTTTTATAAAACGATTTCTCGAGTTTTATAAAACGATTCTCGAGTTTTATAAAACGATCCTCGAGTCTAATAAAACGATTCTCGAGCTCTATAAAACGATTTCTCGAGTCTTATAAAACGATTCTCGAGCTTTATAAAACGATTTCTCGAGTTTCATAAAACGATTTCTCGAGTTTTATAAAATGATTTCTCGAGTTTTATAAAACGATTCCTCGAGTTTTATAAAACGATTCTCGAGCTTTATAAAACTGTTCTTTTTGTATTCTTGCGGAAAGTTTTGGCTATTAATTCCGTCGTACCGATTTTGACCCCAACACTGCAATCAACAATTCTAAGAATGGTGCTAAAGAGTGGTTAGATAAAAAGAACAAAAAATTTTGAAATCTTTTGTCCCTTTCTTGACTCAATAAAACTAACTTTTAAAAAAATTTAATGAGATCAAAAAGGTAAAGTAGCATCAGTAATCTTCACTCCCCCAGACTTAAATCATACACTGTCCTCAGTGTATAACCAGTTGGAGTTAGTGCATAAATAAATAAAGTATAACTGATATCGAAAATTGTGAACGATATACCTGACTGATGTTTGTATCGTTCGATGGTGAGTCACTTCCATCGATCGTCATGGATTGGTTTATATCAATCGATGTCGATAATGTCGTATCGGTCGATAGAGGTAGTGATCGTGTATCAGCTGAAATAAAATAAAACGAAAGTAATAAGTAAAAATAAAATAAAACTATGGAAGAAAATACCTAATAGTGGATTGCCTCCCACTCAGCGCTTAGTTAAAGTCATTTAGCTTGACTATTGAGATATTGTGGCTAGTGAGGTGGATTGCATGTACTTGTTGGGAAACAAGTATCCTCCTTGTCTTGTGATTCTTTAAACCATGAAGATAAGAAGCTTCTTGTGGCTTTCTCGCTTCTGGTCATACTAGCTTTCAACCCTTGGACCTCATAGTGGATTCTCTGTAGCCACTCCTCAAGGTTGTTGGTGTCAAAAACCGTAATCTTGAAATCAACGTCTACGATAACTTCTGTAAAAGATGGAATCATTGCTTTCCGCAAGAATTATTTTATAAAACTCGAGAAATCGTTTTATAAAACTAGAAGAATCATTTTATAAAACTCGAGGATCGTTTTATAAACTCGAAGAATCGTTCTATAAAACTCGAGAATCGTTTTATAAAACTCAAGAATCGTTTTATAAAACTTAAAGAATCGTTTTATAAAACTCGAAGAATCGTTTTATAAAACTCGAAGAATCATTTTATAAAACTCGAGAAATCGTTTTATAAAACTCGAGAATCGTTTTATAAAACTCGAGAATCGTTTTATAAACCTCGAAGAATCATTTTAAAAAACTCGAAGAATCGTTCCACAAAACCGCGAAAAACCAAAACCGCCGTAAAACATGAACTAGCCTCGTCCCGGCTAGTTTGCTCAACGGCGAACTAAACCATGACCGGCTTAGTTCGCCATAGGGCGAACTAGCCCCGTCCCGGTTAGTTCGCCCAACGGCGAACTAAGCCATGACCGGCTTAGTTCGCTGTTGGGCGAACTAGCCTCGTCCTGGCTAGTTCGCCCAACGGCGAACTAAGCCATGACCAGCTTAGTTTTCCATTGGGCGAACTAGCCCAGTCCCGGCTAGTTCGCCGTTGGGCGAACTAGGAGCGTCCCGGACAGTTCGCCGATCGGCGAGCTGGATCGGTCCGGCTCGGTTCGCCGTACGCCGAACCGACCATCCCGAGCCTCGATCTCCCGTATCCCCGATTCAGTGCTTACGTCCTTCGATACGGTCGGGTTCTGAACCACGGACAAAATGTCTCCCGTTTCGTCTCGATCTCGAGAAAATCGTAGAAAACAGAAACGGCTAGACGAGACACCGAACATTGTTTAAACTATACGATTTATTCAATATTTTTAATTAAAATCATTAAAAACACTTTTTTAATAAAAACGTCGAGAAAATCGTAAAAGAACGGCAACGATTAACCGAGAAACGAACGTAGCTAAACTTTACGATTAACTCGGGGAATTTACTAAAAACGGCACCGGATCAGTAAACGATCTCGTACAAAGTCATAAAACTGATTTATCGTAAAACGACCCGAAAGGTCTTAAAACGCGATAAAAGTCCGTCTCGCAATCTTAACGAAATCTAACGTGAAGATACAATAACGTTTTGATGGTTTACTCGTAGAAGAAAGATAAATGTCAAGTTTGAAGATAATTGGCAAGTTTGAAGATAAACAGAAGATTTCCGCGGGAAAAAAGGAGGGATCGAGATAAATGGAAGATTCCTGATAAACTCGAATCCGGGCAAAATGGAAAGACTGAACCGCCTGGGAGAGGAGTTTATAAGCCAGAGGCATAGGGCAAGAGCAGGGGACGAAAATCAGACCTAAAAAAGCGGCTGTTAGCTTAAGAACTTAGGACTTAGCGTTTAGACTAGCAATCCAGATCCTTAGAACGTTCCGACGTCTAAATTCTTCAATTCTCTTTTGTAACAGTTGTCGATCTTTTACTTAATAAAAGCTTTCACACCAATTCTTTATTTTCCGTTCTTCGTTGTTCATCCATATTCTGTTAATTTTGTTTGTTTTAGTGATTTCCGCAGAGATCCAAGACCTCGGGAAAATTAGGGGTTTTCTCTAACTTTCCATATTTGACGGAAAATTGACAGTGTGGATTTTGGTTCCCACAGTTTGGCGCTAGAAGGAGGGGGGGGGTCGGATTTTCTTACACAATAATCGCTANTCCGTTCTTCGTTGTTCATCCATATTCTGTTAATTTTGTTTGTTTTAGTGATTTCCGCAGAGATCCAAGACCTCGGGAAAATTAGGGGTTTTCTCTAACTTTCCATATTTGACGGAAAATTGACAGTGTGGATTTTGGTTCCCACAGTTTGGCGCTAGAAGGAGGGGGGGGGTCGGATTTTCTTACACAATAATCGCTAGAACAAACGAGAAAAGACATGCCTAATCTAAACGGTGACGTCATCTCGTTCGAGAAAAGAGCAACGATCGATTCGATCAAACGTCTCAACGATCTTCTCGTTATTGAGCTGACGATCCAGAATAAGGATGTCGCAAGGATATTAGTCGATACCGGAAGCTCGGCTGATATCATCTTCAAAAATACTCTCGAGAGAATGGAAATCAATCTGTCTGAATTCGCGGAAAACGTAAGCCCGCTAGTAGGACTCTAGGGGGAGATCACCATGACCCTCGGAACGATCAACATGACGATTCGCGTCGGGAGTATAGTGAAAAACGTCGAATTCCAAGTCGTCAATCGACCCATTGTCTTACAATGCAATCGTAGGGACACCGTGGTTAAATTTGATGCAAGCGATTCCGTCGACGTACCATATGTGTCTCAAATTCCCGACTCCGTGCAGGATCGAGACTATATGGGGAAATCGGAGGACCTCGCAAGTTTTGCTACGCCGCGTATTTAAAACGAAAAAATCTGTCGGTCGATGTTTCTTCCAAAAATAAAAAGAAGTCGATGGCCCTCGACAAGTGATGCCTTTCGGCCTTAAGAACGCGGGTGCGACTTACCAACGACTCATCAATCGCATGTTCGCCGAACAGCTCGGAAAAACAATGGAAGTGTACATCGATGATATGCTTGTAAAATCACTCGAAGCGCGAGATCATGTCGTGCACCTCCAAGAATGTTTCGGAAGGCTCAACCTTCATAACATGAAGATGAACCCTGCAAAGTGTCGATTCGCCGTCGCATCCGGAGAATTTCTAGGGTACCTCGTCACTACCGCGGGATGGAGGCCAATCCAAAACAAATCACGGCATTGATAGAAATGGTTTCTCCCAAAACAAAACGCGAAGTACAAAGACTGACCGGCATGGTCGCAGCACTTAACCGTTTTATCTCGCGATCAATGGACAAATGTCTACATTTTTACGAAACATTAAACGGAAACAAAAAGTTCGAATGGGCCGAAGAATGCGAGCAAGCTTTCCAACAGCTAAAACATTACCTAGCTACCCCGCCAGTACTCGCGAAACCTGTAGACGGAGAGCCATTATTCCTCTATATCGTAGTATCGACGACCGCCGTAAGTGGCGTCCTTATTCGGGAAGAACGCGGTGAACAAAATCCAATCTTCTACGTAAGTAAGACGCTACTGGACGCGATACCCAATGATGGAGAAATTGGCTTTGGCCGTAGTCATGTCAGCAAGAAAACTGAGACCATATTTCCAATCTCACAGCATCGTCGTGCCCACCTCGTTCCCTCTCCGCACCATTTTGCATAGTCCCAGCCAATCGGGAAGATTAGCAAAATGGGCGATCGAGCTGAGCGAGTACGATATTGAATATCGCGCGAAGACTTGCGCGAAATCGCAAGTACTCGCAGACTTTATAGTGGAACTCCCAATGGGAAGCGCGTCCAACCAAGAGCCGAACTCGACTTGGATCTTATACGTTGACGGATCCTCATCCAAACAAGGCTCCGGGATCGGCATCCGACTTGCATCCCCAACGGGAGAAGTATTGGAACAGTCATTCCGATTAACTTTCCACGCTTCGAACAACGAAGCCGAGTATGAGGCCTTGATTGCAGGACTACGATTAGCTCACGAACTGAAGACTCATAATATTCACGCATACTGCGACTCCCAGCTAGTGGCTAGTCAGTTCAGCGGAGAATACGAAGCAAGGGACGAGAGAATGGAAGCATATTTGGTCTTGGTAAAAGATCTGACCTAGAAGTTCGATCAATTCGCCCTGACTAGGATCCCTCGAGCAGAAAACGCACAGGCAGCCGCCTTGGCCGCCAGCTCAGATCCTGGTATGATCAGGGTAATTCCCGTTGAATTCATCGAACACCCTAGCATCAGACCACCCATAGTCATAAACCTGATCAATGAACCAGAGGGCGATATGGACGAAAACCATCCAGCCAAAGATCAGTCCGATTACGGACTCGATCATCCGTGGATGGAAACGATTCTCGCATATAACCAACGGAGAACTTCCACCGGAAAAATGGGCGGCCCAAAAAATAAAAACTTAGGCCACACGGTATGTTGTAGTTGACAAAGAACTTTACAAATGGAGATTCTCAGGACCACTAATGACTTGCGTGCAAGGGGAGAAAGCGAAGCGGGTAATGCAGGAAGTGCACTCCGGATCTTGCGGAAATCATTCCGGCGGAAGATCTCTTGCAATAAAATCAAGCGCCACAGATATTTATGGCCAACGATGATAAAAGATTGCAAAGATTTCTCGCGAAAATGCGAGAAGTGCCAGCGGCACACTCCGACTATTCACCAACCTGCTGAAGTTCTTTCGTCTATCTCGGCGCCGTATCCGTTCATGCGGTGGTCGATGGATATAGTCGGGCCAATGCATGCGTCAAAACAAAAACGCTTCCTTCTGGTTCTGACCGACTTCTTCTCTAAATGGGTCGAAGCCGACTCTTACGCAAGCATCAAAGACGCCCAAGTAGAAAGTTTCGTATTGAGAAACATAGTCTGTAGACATGGGGTACCATACGAAATCGTAACGGATAATGGATCTCAATTTATCTCAACTAGATTCGAAGCTTTTTGCGAAAAATGGAAGATACGAATGACCAAATCGACTCCAAGATATCCTCAAGGCAACGGACAAGCCGAGACCATTAATAAAACTATCCTCGACGGTCTCAAGAAACACCTCGACGCCAAAAAGGGAAAGTGGGCCGAAGAGCTCGAAGGAGTTTTATGGTCGCACCGCACAACCCCGAGGTGAGCGACGGGCGAAACTCCTTTTGCCCTCGTATACGGAACATAATGCATGATTCCCGCGGAAGTCGAATTTCCCGGAGTACGCAGAAGGCTGCTTCCAGAAGGAGAAGAGTCAAACAATTTAATGCTTCTCGACGAACTCGATCTGATTAACGAACGACGGGATCAGGAGCTCGTTCGAATTCAAAACTATCAGCAAGCAGCCGCAAAGTACTACAACGCAAACGTACGCGGCCGCAGATTTCACGAAGGCGAACTAGTCTTACGAAAAGTCTTCCAAAACACCGCAGAACGAAATGCCGGTAAATTGGGAGCAAACTGGGAAGGACCGTACAAAGTCATAAAGGTAGTCCGGCCTGGAGCATACGAAATCGCAAACATGGAGGGCATCAAAATTCCCATATCCTGGAACGCGATGCATCTCAAAAAATATTATCACTAGGCGACGCGCCCGCAAAACACTGAACTACGAGACGGCTTGATCCCCTTGAAGGGTACGTAGGAATCTTGTCGCTAAACAAGACAAGCCGTCCCCCCTCTTTAAAAAGGGGGGGGGAGTAGGTGAGTATACGTATACTCGTATACTCCCGAAATTTCAAACTCAAAATTTCTCAAACTTTTTCAACAAACGTATCGAAAGAAAAAACGAAATTCTGAATATAGCGAGACGTCGCCAATATTCGGAAAATCGTTCTTCTTCAAAAATAACAAACAGTCCACCCGCGACTATAAAACACACACAACTTCTTGATATACAATCCCTTCGCGAAGGTCTAAACTAAGTAAACATCTATCACTTAAAAATAGTTTGTTGCTGATCACAACAAACTCGCAACAGTCCTAAACAAACTTAAGTTATCTCGCAGAGATAGCTCTCGAACACCCGACAGAAGGGTAATAGCGCTATAAAAGAAATCCAAACTTTTGGTCAGCACTGCCGGGAAACTTAGAAATTTTTCCCGGTGAGATGCTCGGTTCCAACCAGACGAATCGTATAAGCCGAGAACATATCGCGGATTTTAAATCGGTATGGAATCAGGTTAAAATCGCAACAGGCAAAACAAAATCCGACTAGTCAGCGCATAGCCTCAATCCGAAAGTAAACCTAGGTCTTTCCCTAAACCCAGAACACTGGTCGCTAACGTCTCAAGGCATGAATCGAGATCCTAAAGGTATGTCTTTTTGTCTATATCTAAACGTTCACTCGATTTGCTAAACATCCTAAATCGAGCAAACGAATAAGGCGATACCCTAAGGGAAAGGAATGCGAGACGACAACTCATAGACCTCCCGCAATACCAACACAAAGCAACAAGTTTAAACGATAAACTGATTGTTCATTACGAAAACAAAAGTTGCCGAAACAACAAGGGATTCAAAGCCGTAAAAGGCCACTCCCGAACAAGTACAAAGCCATAGTCGGCCAACCGCATGAAGATCTAATTTTTTTTTTTTTAAAAAGTCCCGTATGAGACTACATCTTCAAACATCGTCCGCACGTGGAGCCTCATCCTCATCCATCGCATCACCTTCACCTTCGACAGCAATCTCCGGGCCGTCGTTCTCGTCTGCATCAGGCTGAGGCACGTTTTCGGCAGCAGGAGCTGGATCGGAAACACTTCCCTCAACATGAATAAATCCTTCAGTCACGCGGACAGCCGATTCCTCAAAACTCTTCATCTTGCGCTGAAGTGTGCGCAGTTCCGAAGCCTTGGATTTCTTCGCATCCTTCGCCTTGATCTGAGAGACCGCGGTCTTTCCGAGATCACGCTCCAGATCGCTAATCCTAGCCTTAAACCGAGACACCTTCACGGAATGCACGCCCTCTACCACCTTCAGTTTCCTCTCGAGCTGAGCAGACCTCTCCTGCGACTCGGCCAACTCCTTGGCTAAACGCTCAACTTCAGACCCACACTCTTTGATCATCCCATCGATCAACGAAACAAACTAGAAAAACCAAGGTAGATGATCAGATACGAATATATTCCCTAAAATGTATGCTTGCGAGTCTGTACCTTGGTACGCTGTTGCGACATCTAAACCAAGCTTGGCGCCTTGCTGGATGAAGCTTCGGTCTCGGGACCCTTCACGCCTCTCTTTCTCGTGGGAGCATCGGGGTTCGGACGAGTTCTCTTGCGGCCTCTGGCTGAAGCAGGCAGCGTCGCGCTAAGCGCCGGAAGTCCCAGAACAATCACCCTCTTGGCCGGAGGAGGAGGCCTTAGAATCGTAACCAGGTCAACCGCAGTAGGAGTGCAACCGGTTCGACTGCGACAGGAGTCGTAACAAATTCGACGACGGTGAGAGCCACAACCGGTTTGACCGCGGTAGGAGCCACGACCGATTCTACCATGGTGGGAGCTACGACCGTTCCGACCTCAGCAGAGATAGCAACATTTTCGGCTGCAACAAGGGGCGGAACAGCAGACACACCTGACGGTTCAACAGCAACGCCCGTCGAGGAGTCCACTATCGTATCCGTCGTTTCGTCCAAAATAGCCTTGACCTCTCTCGGAAGAACATATGGATCCACCGGNCGACCGATTCTACCATGGTGGGAGCTACGACCGTTCCGACCTCAGCAGAGATAGCAACATTTTCGGCTGCAACAAGGGGCGGAACAGCAGACACACCTGACGGTTCAACAGCAACGCCCGTCGAGGAGTCCACTATCGTATCCGTCGTTTCGTCCAAAATAGCCTTGACCTCTCTCGGAAGAACATATGGATCCACCGGTGGTACGCCACTCGACACGGCATCCTCGTCAGCGTCGCTGCGGTCCATCTCGTCTTGAAACAAGAGAAACTCAGAAATCCGAGCATCCTGCGGATGTGCCATAGGGTTGTCACCAGATGGGACCTCACAGTTTTGTTGATCACCTTGGGAAGAAGACATCTTGAAATTTTTCTAGAGAGAATTTTGAGAAAAACTTGAGAGATGGAAGATATGAGAAGTAATGATCCAATACTTATAGAAAAGAAGAGCATGTCCCTCGTAATAAGACAAATCGCAGCCGTAGATTCCGATTAAAGCAACTCCATTCGCCCGCAAAAACTTTCTCCGGAATTTGCGAGCTGGGGGGCTAATGTTGGTGTCAAAAACCGTAATCTCGAAATCAACCTCTACGATAACTTCTGTAAAAGATGGAATCATTGCTTTCCGCAAGAATTATTTTATAAAACTCGAGAAATCGTTTACTAAAACTAGAAGAATCATTTTATAAAACTCGAGGATCGTTTTATAAAACTCGAAGAATCGTTCTATAAAACTCGAGAATCGTTTTATAAAACTCGAGAATCGTTTTATAAAACTCGAAGAATCGTTTTATAAAACTCGAAGAATCATTTTATAAAACTCGAAGAATCGTTTTATAAAACTCGAAGAATCATTTTATAAAACTCGAGAATCGTTTTATAAAACTCGAAGAATCGTTTTATAAAACTCGAAGAATCGTTTTACAAAACCGCGAAAAAACCGAAACCGCCATAAAACGTGAACTAGCCTCGACCCGGCTATTTCGCCCAACGCCTAACTAAGCCATGACCGGCTTGGTTCGCCATTGGGCGAACTAGCCTCGTCCCGGCTAGTTCGCCCAACGGCGTACTAACCCATGACCGGCTTAGTTCGCCGTTGGGCGAACTAGGAGTGTCCCGGATAGTTCGCCGACCGGTGAGCTGGATCGGTCCGGCTCAGTTCGCCGTATTCCGAACCGACCATCCCGAGCCTCGATCTCCCGTATCCCCGATTCAGTGCTTACTTCCTTCGATACAGTCGTGTTCTGAACCACGGTCAAAATGTCTCCCGTTTCGTCTCGATCCGACTTATCGTTCGAGTTTTACGATAAAAACCGTAAAACTTTGTTTTCTCGAAAAGAACTCAAGGAAATCGTAGAAAACGGTAACGGTTAGACGAGACACCGAACATTGTCTAAACTATACGATTTATTCGAGATTTTTCGTTAAAATCATTAAAAAACGTGTTTTTAATAAAAACGTCGAGAAAATTGTAAAAGAATGGCAACGATTAACCGAGAAACGAACGTAGCTAAACTTTACGATTAACTCGGGGAATTTACTAAAAACGGCATCGGATCAGGAAACGATCTCGAACAAAGTCATAAAACGGATTTATCGTAAAACGACCCGAAAGGTCTTAAAACGCGAAAAGTCCGTCTCGCAATCTTAACGAAATCTAACGCGAAGATACGATAACGTTTTGATGGTTTACTCGCAGAAGAAAGATAAATGTCAAGTTTGAAGATAAATGGCAAGTTTGAATATAAATAGAAAATTTCTGCGGGAAAAAAGAAGGATCGAGATAAATGGAAGATTCCTGATAAACTCGAATCCAGGCAAAATGGAAAGACTGAACCGCCTGGGAGAGGAGTATATAAGCCAGAGGCATAGGGCAAGAGCAGGGGGACGAAAATCAGACCTAAAAAGGCGGCTGTTAGCTTGAGAACTTAGGACTTAGCGTTTAGACTAGCAATCCAGATCCTTAGAACGTTCCGACGTCTAAGTTCTTCAATTCTCTTTTGTAACAGTTGTCGATCTTTTACTTAATAAAAGCTTTCACATCAATTCTTTATTTTCCGTTCTTCGTTGTTCATCCATATTCTGTTAATTTTGTTTGTTTTAGTGATTTCCGCAGAGATCCAGGACCTCGGGAAAATTAGGGGTTTTCTCTAAGTTTCCATATTTGACGGAAAATTGACAGTGTGGAATTCGGTTCCCACAAAGGTTTGCAATGCTATACTCATGATGCCCAAGCATGTCGTAGGTTTGTTCTAGATCAATACTCATCTGCATTATGTCGAAGTTTTGGATGTTGTGCACAGGGGAAAGGATAGTATCGACCGATCTCGGTGTAGGTCTGTCGCTCGATCTGGATGGATGTCCAATTGGTCGATGGGTTCAGAGGGATGTCGATCGATGCTGATGGTGTAGGTCTGTTGGCGAGCTGGCTTCGAATGTATTCGATCTCCTTCTGAATTCCTTCTGTTGTGCATTCCAATCTTTGAACGTCACTCTGTACTGGGAACCACATCTTGTCGAGTAATCTATATGCTTCGTCTCCACAGGCTTCAATAGATCTGTAGATATCTCTTTTGATGTCCTCAATTTCTTCCCGGGTATAGAAATCTGGTGCTGCAGTATCGGTCGATGGCAATTGAGGGTCATCGATCGATAGCTCTTGTAGGTGGCTATCGATAGGCTTTTCATTGGTCGTGTCGATCGATGCTGCTGAAGTAGTATCGATTGATTTGCGCTTCTGAGCTTCTAGTTCTTCGCGAAGTGCATTGACTTTTTCTTGCAGGGCTTTCCTCTCGTTGCGAGCAAAGTCATCGCTGGTCTTATTCCAAAGTAGTTCTCCTTGAAGTGATGCTATGGCTTTTTCATGTGCAGACCTCAGTGATGCCATCTCCCAATTATGGTCACCAGTTCTTCCATTGAGCATGTATGTGACCTCTACTTGTGTGTAGAGCTTGCAAACTGGAACTCCTTAAGCAAACTGTTCAGCGTGCTCTGGTAGACAGAAACAAGAGCGCCCAAACAGTGAGGCTCTATTCAGTAGCTTCCCAATATCTTCTTTGGAAACATGGATGATATCTCCAGCTATGCTTCTTGCAAAACCATTCTCATCTCTGTAGACACCGTATTCGTCTTTCTTTTCCCATGAGAACTGACGAATCCCGGATCTGAAGGCTCGTTTCCCAAGTTCTCGATGTATATCGGTTGATGTGATTCTCCACATATCGATCGATGGATGTTGAAATTCTGGATAGGCGGAACTGGTCATCTTAAGAATGTCTGAAACGTCTTTTTTGGAGATTGGAATGATTCTTCCATCCATTGCTCGTGCATGGCCATCTGGATCCCTGAAAAACCAAATTCATCCGGTATTAGTAATGTAGAATCGAAATTATGTGTTTGTACCTCGGATGGTGTAGTGGCAGGATCGGTCGATGGAGTTGCATTTGAATCGGTCGATAGACGGAGTCATGTGTCAATCGATGGCAACTGCTCTGTGTCGGTCGATACGTTTGCTTCTGGTTCGATTGCGGGCGTAAGAGGTGTTGTATCCACTGCAAAACTTTCATTGTAATTGCTTGCCCAACTCCCAATTGAGTAATCTCCGTCGTGTGGGTCATGTAGGATGTAGACTTGTGCACAAGAGGGGTTGTCGCTCGTTGATTCGAAACATCGTTTGAGCGATCTGGGTTGGGGCCTATCGGTCGATGGAGGGTTGTCTCTGTCGATCGATGCTCTGAAGATGAAGGGTGGGAGAGGAGGTCTTTCTTCATCTTCCCAAAGAAATTTATACTACGTGGCTCGTTCTTGTTCATAATCTTCATCATACTCCTCCAGAGTAGTGATACTAGCTAGTTCTGGGATGTAATGATCGTTCTCCCAATCATCTGTGCTAAAATCGCCTTCTGGAAACTCTTCTTCGATCTTCTGGAATACTCTGTCGATCGATGACCATGTGTGTCTATCGGTCGACTGGTATCGGTCGATGATAGAAGATTGCCATCGGTCGATACTGCTGGATCGGTTTCGTACACGGCCATGGAATCATACTCAAGTTGCGACGAGTGCTGGGCTCTTGGTCCTTGGAAACTTGATGATTGGAATAGGATTGTAGTGGATGGTAGGGTTAATGAGGGTTAGACAGAGCTTGTTGGATTGTAGGTCACAAACAGCTCCAAAAGTTTCTAAGAGGCCCTTCCAAGTAGTAGAGATGTCTTGAAGGTGAGCTTGTTCTCCAGGACGTGGAAGTCTGTAGGGATTAGGGCATCTCCAATCTGTATTTCAAGGTTTCGAACTATTCCTCCAGAGTGGTTCTGAGAACAATCCACGAAGACGAAAGATTCTTCAGTAGGCTCTATCTTCAGACCTAGATGGTCTGCCATGATCTTGGGTAGGATGCTAACTCGAGAACCTGTGTCGCAGAGGGCACGAGGGAACTCAATACCTCTTGTGGAACATGGTATTGTGAACTTCCCTGGATCACTCTTCTTCTTCAGCGTGATCTTCTTCTTTAGACTGTCTCTGACTTGGTGAAACATTCTCTTGATTTCTTCTTCTGTCTCTCTAGTCTCTCTGAAAAACATCCACAATCTGTGTGAAAAGTAGGCTTCTTCAAAGGATTTCTCTTTAGGTATTCTCAGAACTCTCTATCTGAAACTTGCCAATTCCTTCTCATTAGCTTCCCTTTTATAAGGCTTGGGGATCTTCTCTTTCCTTTTTCTCAGAACTCTTCCATGATTTTCCTTTTCTGTCTCCTTGGGCTCAAAGATGTCCGTGGGTCTCTTCATGATGATGGTGAGAATGGTTCTGGAAGTTTTAGACTGCTCCTAGAGTGCATCAACTCGTGCAACGTCGATCTTTGGAAGTTCCAGTCGACGTTAGGGTGTTGTGTATCGATCGACAGTGACTGGAGTGGATCGGTCGATAGAGTGTTCTTCATGTCGAACGATGGGGTAGGCATCATGTTGATCGATGTCATGAGAATTGATTCGGATCACAGCGGGTGGATGTGGGTGTCTTGCCGTGAAGGCTTCGTGTGACATAATCTTGACGGCATTGCACTCGTAAGAGGCCTCGGATAAGTCCATCGATCGACACTCGGCAAAGTCTATCAATCGTTATGCTTTGGAAGGCATCGATCGATAGTCAGGATGCCCTATCGATCGATAGTACTCAATTTCGAGTTCGAGGTGTGTCTCATCGTCATCTGTAGAATCTGTCAGCTTCTGCCAAAAATCATCATCTAGGATGGCATGCACATCTTTGAGAGTAGCAAACTCTCCCATTCCCTTTGCTAAAATTTCTTGCTTCTTGAGTGCTTCTCCTGTCTGAACCACTTGAGTCTTCAACTTCTTCACATAGGTGCTCAAGCCATCTAGATTGGTATTGAGGTTGGTGTAGATAGAATCGATCTTTCCATTGAATTCTATCTGAAGTTTCTGCTGACTCTCCAGAACTTTGTCTAGCATCGCTTCTAACTTACTGTCTTGGGTGGGTGGAGGTGGATTTGTGTAGAAGGAGTTGCCATAACTCCTATTGTTGTTGGGATTGCTGCTGCTGTAGTTGGTAGGCTTTTGTGAACTCTAGTTGAAGTTGTTTTTCTATCATGTGAAGTTTCTAAATCCTCCTTGGTTTCCAGACCTCTGAAATCCAGCTCCACTAATCTAGTTCACATCTTCTTCTGTGTATTCTTCTTCAGCTGCAGTTTATGCATTCTCCATTGAGCAAATCTGCTTGTTTAGTAACTTCTGAACATGATCCAGCTGTGGTTGCACTTCATTAATCTGTTCCTTCCCAAGGAATGATGTAGCCTTTGTCTTCACAATGTTCTTTGTGATGTTGCTTGATGCTAAGTTATTAATCAACTTCACAGCTTCTTGAGGATTCCTGGTGGTAAAATTGCCTTCTTAGCTGTGTCTAGAGCCATCTGGTACTTCAAGGTGATGCCTCTGTAGAAAGTGCAGAGCTGTTGCACGTTGTTGAAACCATGGTGTGGACAATCTCGCTGGTAGGATTTGAATCTGTTCCATGTGTCCTTAAACGATTCTCCAGGATCTTGAGTGAATGTAGCAATCTTCCTCCTCCATTCTTCAGCGCGTGAGTCATCAAAGAAATTACGCAGGAATGCGTTTTTGATGTCACTCTAGGTCGTGAGAGAACCTGGTGGTAGTTGTCTCAGCCACTGCAAAGCTTCTCCAGATAGAGAGTATTTGAAAAGCTTGCTAAGAAGATAGTCTTGAGGGACTCCATTTGCTTTGATGACGGTTATGAGATCCTCGAACCTCTCCAGATGGTCCATAGGATGCT
The DNA here is from genome assembly GCA_932364175.1 of Eruca vesicaria subsp. sativa. NCBI lineage: Eukaryota > Viridiplantae > Streptophyta > Magnoliopsida > Brassicales > Brassicaceae > Eruca > Eruca vesicaria. Next base: position 133,023 of record CAKOAT010058377.1, on the reverse strand, counting down.
CATGAGACAACCCACAGAAGGGTATTTGTCTTACAAGTGTGTAATACTGCGGCTTGAGCTCGAAATCTCTTCTTTGAATAGCAGAGGGGCGTATGGCTGATCGGTTGGTGTAGAACTGATCCGGACGGTTGTAGGCAGCCAAAGTTCTAGCTCTGTTAGCCTCTTCTACAGGTTGAATAAGATCTGTAGGTGCAGTCTCTTGCTCAGGAATGATCTCCTTCTGAGCATTCAGCTTCTGACCTACTGCATTATGCATGTGACCATATTGATCACGCAGGTCTCCATTCTCATCAGTTGTGAGAATAATAGTCGCTACCATGTCTCGCCGGTTAGTATCGATCGATGTGACATGAGGGGTATCGATCGATGTCGGATGAAAGATATCGGTCGACGAACAGTTGTTGATGTCGATCGATGGAAGGGTGCGAGTATCGGTCGATGTTGAAGGTGTCTCGGTCAACTGTGGTAAGCGAGTATCGATCGGCGAATGGTTGTTGATATCGATCGACGTGGAACGTAAGTATTTGCGGATGCTACGTTCCAAACCGTGAGGGTCTTCTGAGTACACAAGTTGGTTGTTCTTGTTGCTTCTAGTACTGCTGGGCATGTACCTGAAAGAGACAAGGAAAAAATTTGTGTCAGAAGATAATTAAGCAATAAAAAGAAAAATAACCTAGACCTAATCAGATTAAATATAATGGCCATCTTAGTTCCCTGGCAACGGCGCCAAATTTGATATTACTCAAATTACCCTAAGGAGTGAATTACTCTCTCAAATAAGAGGTTCAATTGTAGTATTTAGGGATCGAATCCACAAGAAACAAAGGAACACAAAAGATATAATCCTAAGTGACTATGCTAGGTTGATTATGGTTTAAAAGTAAATTGCAGTTGTGAGCAATGGTAAGTTGCTCAAGAGAGTTTGGTTTAGGTTTTAAACAATAAAAGAAAGTAGTTAGATTCAAGGTTACTATTCAGAAAATCAGGATTATAATGCTATAGATGTCTTTATAAGTTGTTTGCAAGATATTAAAGAACTTCAATTCTTAGATAAATCTATAGTTATCGCTATTAGACTCGTCCATTGATCTGACTGCCGGCTATATTGACCGATTGTATGATCGCCATATCGGCCGATATATGTAGCCGTCGATCGATTACTCTATAGGAATATCGATCAATATAGCTTCAGATCGAATCGAATGTGTTCACCAAGATCATAGACCGGCTCTCGCATCGTCCCTAGAATCTCAGCTTATACCAGATGATTTCAGAATGATGATTAACAAGTTAAATCATTCCATGATCATACTCTAGTTAACTACTCTAGAGTAAGCATTAGGGCTCATCAGGATAACGAATATCAAAACTCAACAATCCATAGTTGGGGCTAATCACTCATAACTATTTGAACTCTATATCTAACAAGTGAATCTACTCGGACATGGCTAAGTGAGTCATAGCAACAAGAAGGTAATAGAAATTCATTAGATTAGAAGATTGAACTCTTCGTTCTTGGAACAACAAATCGCTTTGTGTGTTTCTTCTAAATCTAGAATTCTATAACCTTTATAAAAATGAGCATAAGATGATAAGAATACTTTTATAAATCAAAGAACATAAAAAGCATGTAAAGCTTTTGAAGTACAAAAAGCACTAAAACAATAAAAGTATGTCTAGCCAAAACACATAGGCAAAACTATAAATATGAGTTCCATTAGGTTAAAAACTCGTCAGGGGCAATCTTGTAATATTGAGAAAACTTGGGCTTCAAGTCGGCCAAGTCAAACTTGCTCTTCACGCTTCATATCGATCGATGGTACATGGTGTACATCGATCGATGGAGTATCTCAATTCGTCATCCTCTTCGGAAGCGTCGTCGATCGATTACACAAGATGTGTATCGATCGATATGTATCTCTAGATATCGACCTTATTGTCTGATCTTTACAGTCATCTCGGAAAAACTCTCCTTTAAGCTCCATAAGGGCACCTAAATCATCATTTTACTCCAAAATGCTCCTAAACCTGAAAACATACCTAATAGACTCCAAAACATATAAATATATTATAAATTCATATAAATACCATGGTATATCAAATATTTTTCTCTTTTTGTGTCTTTTTCATTTTGGTTATTGCTCGATATTAATATTGATTTTGAAGTTTATTCTCATTCGTTTGTTTGTTTTGGCCTAAGATTTAGATAATGCTTAAGATTTTAAAATAATTAAAGAGATACATACTTAGGTTAAGATCTGCACTTTTTGCAGAGTAAGTATTTTATATTTATTATTTATTTTATGTTTCTCTGGATATTTTGAAATAATAAAATAATAAGTATATATATTAAATAACTAAGAAATCAGTTACTATTATATAATAAATTTGCGTGTGCATATAAATCTAACAATCACTCTTGTTTATTCGCAATTAGGGTAAATAAATCAAAACAATCAATCTTATCTATCGTATATGATATATAATTAAATTTAAATGATGTTAATATATATATATATATAACACACCTTTAATATGTATATTTATTAAATGATGTTTCTACTCAGATGATTTTATGATTGTTTGCATATTTGTATAACAAAATTTTACACCAACAAATTGTTTTTAATGTGAGATGTTTAGTAGTTTTAATAATTTATAATCATATATAAAAAACAATGACAGATTTAAAAATTAAAATATTAACTTTTCAATATATGTTTAATGTAAAGTATAAAAATTAAAAAAAAATCTAGATTTTTATTAATGATTAATGTAATTGTGTAATTTATTTTAATAATAAAGAAATAAACAAAATCATAAAAGTATACAGATTGTTATCAAATCTTTATTGTCTAAAATTATTAATTGCCATATATATTTTAATCACATTAGGTAATTATGTATGTTATATTTAAGGAAAGGCTGTGGAATAATAAATACTTGATAGATGCGACTAAATATAGTGTGCAAAATATTATATTGCTAGAGAGTATAATTTTTAGACTATAGTTTATATAAAGTGCTCTAGAATCCTTCGAAATTGAATTAGAAGGCATAGAGAGCTGACACGTAGGATGAAGTTATTTTTTTAATTAATACAAACTTAAGGTTACATATTTTCAAATGTTTCTCAATTACTATATAGGGGATGCATTCTTCATTTGCTATAACATATAGGTATTTTCTTGATGATGTATCAATATTCTACAGCTTCCAGTTTTCAACTTCATTTGCATTTAAGTTTATGAAGAGATGTTTGTAATTTCACATCCCTGTCTGGTGATTTCCTTTAAGTTCAGTTTATTGAAAATCACCTGACAGGACATTCCTAATCAGTTCGTTTCAGATTCTTCTCTCTAAAATCTGAGCAGCCGTAAAACTCAGTGCTTGAAAAAGTTGTCTTACTTGTGGACATGATTGGAGAAAACGTAGAACTGCTTGGCTGGATTGATGCAAAGAGCTCTGATTCTGTTGTAAACAGATCTGCTCCTAGTTCTTAACCTTTTCCAGCACCACAGACAGAACAACAACAACATTGTCTATGGCCTGTTTCTCCAACTAATCAATCTACCACACAAAAGATATCCATTGAATGTATGAGCCGAAGCAAGCTGAAACATGAAAGCAAATTCAAATTTAGATCATTCCATCATAAGTAGGAGTTCTCCCTACTTGGTGAAGAACGACGTTGTATCCACAAGGACCAAAACAATAATCTTAGGCGAAGAAAAACGAGCAGCTGAAAGGTGGCAATACTTGCAGGAGAAAGCTCCACAGTAAGTATATGTCATCTCGTAGATAAAACCCGTCTCACTTGATGTAGCAACAAAGTAACCAAAAACACTAAGAACTTGGAAGGAGGAAGAAGAAGAAGCATACAGAGAGACCTTTTGAAGTCGACCTCTTCTAATTTTCTTACTGAAGAGCTTGCTGAGAAACCTTTTTTCGCCAGTGAAAGATTTCAGTCGTCATATGGGAGACTGGAGCTTTTAAAAATGCCTTGAAACCTAAACCAAACTGAGTCCTGAATTCCTTTTGAAAGATCTACATTAAAGGGCACTTTTGAATTTTTCATTCACTCTATGACACTTTCTTGTAGTAGGCACTTTTCTTTAAAGATCCCTTAGATTCTAACATTTTCGGTTCAACTCACACCATAAGGATATCTCCAATAGTTGGCTTGATTTTTTCCTTCAAAAGTTCACTTTATTAAAAATGAAGCACATCTCCTCTAGTGGGTTGCTTCATTTATTTCTTGCAAAAAGAATATTCTAAGCATATTCTATCTGTATTTTATTATTAATTATTTATAACATCTTATACTTTTTCATATTTACCAGTTTTATTCAACTATTTTGTTTTAACAATAATCTAACACACTTGTTATAAATTTAACATTGTCATATAGTAAAACTATTACACATAACATAAATAAGGAATTACAATATTAGATTTTATAAAGAAGCATCCAAATGTAGTGAATTTGAAAAATTATAAATCATGTTAAGAGAAGAAATTTAGAGTGCTTACAAAAATTGAGTAGTGTATTTCACTTTTATAATAATTATATAATGTTATCTTTCATTAATTATTATAATAAAGAAGTATTATAAATTAAATAGATTAAATTGATTAATATAGTTTATTTTATCAAAATGTAAGAACAAATAGAAGTTGATGACCAATTTATAATTTAGAAAGTTCAGCTTCATTTTTTGAATAATTATATAATGTTATCTTTCATTAAATTATTATAATAAAGAAATATTATAAATTAATTAAATTAAATTGATTAATATATTTTATTTTATTTTATTAAAATATAAAAACAAATAGAAGTTGAGGATCAATTTATAATTTAGAAAGTTCAGCTTCATTATTTTATGTACAAAGGCTTAAATGCAAACATTCGGAAGGAGGAAAGAGGTAAACGATTGATGGGTTGTTAGAGAAATTTCCAAACCACGATACTCTATCATATGCCTTACTCATGTCCGTCTTAATTGCCAAAAAAATATCCTTACAGGAGTTGTTAGTTCGTAAACCGTAAAACATCTCTTGAGCAATTAGAATATTTTCCGAAATTAATCTTCCCGATACAAAGGCCGATTGAGTCTCCGAAATTAAATTTGGCAATAGACCTTTTCACCTCTGACGTAGGACCTTGGATATAATTTTATAACCAACGTTACACAAACTAATGGGTCGTAATTCCGTCATCATATTTGGCCTCACTGTCTTAGGAATGAGACAGATATTTGTCATATTTGATCTAGGATAAAAAAACCCCGTTGAGAGAAAACCATTAAGCATACCAACCACATCCTCTTAATGACCGTCCATGATTGTTGATATAAAAATGCTGTCATGCCATCAGGTCCAGGAGCTTTCTCTGGATGCATCATAAAAAGTGTCGCTCTCACTTCTTCTTCTGTGGCTGTAGCTGTTAGCCTACTGTTTTGGCCTTCCGTTACCAGGGTAGGGATTTCCTCAAGAAAACCTTCAAATTCTGCTGGAGAAGAGGCATGAAACAAATCAGTAAAATACTTGACGGCCACTTCTTCGATCTCAAAGTCTGAGTTTTTCCAAACATTATCCTCATTATACAACCCAATAATCCGATTTTGAATGCGCCTTTGTTTTGTTAAAGCATTATAAAATTTTGTATTCTTGTCCCCACATGTATTCCATTGTCCTACTCGTTTGTTCCCAATATTGTTCTTCATCACTGTATGTCTCCTTTAGTTTCCGGGAGACCTCTAGAATATTTTCATTAGACTTGGTAAAGTCATTTTGAATTTCCTCCAAAACCTGCTGTAAATTATTTATTTTTTCCTGTCCATATGGAAGATTATTCTTCCTCCAGACTGAGATCTCGTGTCTGCACGAGTGTATCTTATCTACTATTCCATCATTTCCCCTCTTTTTCCTTTGAGTCCACCCTCTCGAGATTGACTCCATTAATCCATCTTCACCAACCCATCTTTTATCAAAACAAAATAGTCTTCAAAATTTAAGAATCTTATCCTCAACTGAGGCCACAATAGGTCTATGATCCGAGCCAATCATACCCAAATACTCTACAAAAGAATAAGAAAAATAGATTATTCCAGTTATTTTTCCCTAGAGCCCTATCTAGACGACATTTTACAACCTGTTTTTTTCCGTCTACCACTCCAGGGTAAAGTATTACCCAAGCTTGGAAATTCCAGCAGATCACAATTATCAATCATATTATTAAAGGCTAAAAACGTATCTGCATGGCGAAGGAAATCACCTTCTTTCTCATGGTTACCACTAATTTCATTTAGATCCCCGATAATAAACCATGGATCATCTCTTGCAATTCCAATTCTTGTCAGTCTTTCCCAAACATGGTCCTGAAGGTTTTGATTGGGCTCTCCATAGACGAAAGATATATAAATTCATTTCCCTTGATACTTGTCTCCACATCTATTATCCGATTGTTAGAAAATAATATACTCACTTGATAAGTGGAATCATAAAAAAGTTCTAGACCTCCACTCATGCCTAATGGATCAGCCGTATGAAGATGGATGTATCCAAAATGAAACGGAAAAGATTGAAAAAAACTAAAATTTTGTTTTGTCTCAGAGAGAAAAAAAAATTGGTTTATGTTTATACTAAATTTCTCTTAAATAATTAATCATCCACTTGCTATCAAGACCTTGACAATTCGAGCTTTAAATTTTCATTGATGAATAGGAAAAATACAGGGATTTTTCGGACCATTAAAGACAGCATCCGAAAATCATACCAATATAAACCAGGATTGTTCCTCCACCGAATCTTATTACATATATGCCAATAATTCAACAACCAAATCTCGGACCAACAAATAATAAAAAGTCTCTGCACAGTAATCCCCTATACCCACTTATACCCAGGGCACAGTCGGCTACCATAATATTGAGAACCTTTATATAACGACATCACCAACAAAGACCTCAAGTTTATAGCCGAGATGAAAAACTTAGACGTAGTTCCATAACGGTGGTTCCCATCCTTCCATGTCCTTAGCCATATGTAGAATTCCTCCCAAGGAATGGCCTCAGCGATTCACTCCCATACTAGCTCATATTCGTGCTCCAAAAACATAAGGCAAACAAAACCCCCTGAATATTTTTAGCCACACTTAGATGTAACGTGAAACACAAAGAACTCCTGAAAAAACCAAACCATAGAATCTTATTGTATCCTTGTGTCCCTTCTAATGTCAACACTGAATAACCTGAATCATATGTCAACCGAAAAACAAAGAAACAAGTTGAGTGTACATCATTTCCAGCACAACCAACAGCTTTAGTTGTGAGAATCACACGCCTAACAGTAACCATTCCATCCTTATCTGTTAATGTAAAAGGGACACCACAATGGTACTGCAGAAAGTAAACCGAGAGATAAATACTACAACCAAACACTTATTCTTTATTAGAATATCTTTTAAACAAATATATTACAAGATCTACTTAATTCAGCTTTTACACGTCTAGTGTTAACACCATAACACACGTTATTGAAAGATTCCTAAGCTACACCGATTATATCTCTCCTCCGTCAAGTACTTCAGACACTGCTTCAGCAAGACCCAAGAACACTTCCAAAAGCTTTTCTCTCTCAATATAAGATTAGTCTCTGTGTCTTTTTAGACGACCCCATAGTTATCTTATAGTTATTCTCCATGTTCCCGAAACCCTAGTTTCCAAGGCAACATGTATGGACATCTTCCTTAACATTAAGTGCAATTTTCCTTTTCTTGGAATGCACTTATTCCTCTTTCTTTAAGTCTTAAAATTGCTCCTCAAGTTTATTACTCTTGCCTTATCTCCAAGATACACCCTTGCTCTCCAAGTCTACATGGCTCCAGCTCAGCTTCTTGACTCCACATGGTTTTCACCACTCAACACGACGTCTGCTTCAGCAACTACGTCAGCGACTACTTCAGGGCGGTCATCTTACATCAAAAATCTCCCCCTTTTAGCTTTGTGTGCCCATCAAGCACAACGTTCTTCTGGTTCAACAACCACGTTCCCCATCTGGAAAATTCCATGCTAATTGTGCTTTTCTCCCTCACGAGATGTGCACCACACCATGCTTTTCTCCCCCATGAGATAAGCACCATATACTTCAGGGCGTCCATCACCATGCTTTTCTCCCCCATGAGATATGCACTCCTTGGACCAGAACGTCACCACTTCTCCCCCTGCTTGATTGCATACTGCTAAAACACATATGCTTAGATGTCAAGCCTACAGACACACACGTCTATCTCTTTATGTATAATCATGACACAGCCCCTGCTGCAGCGGAATAACAAGTACTGCATCATGATCTGACGCACCTGTCAAACTACCTTTCGACCCACTTCTGTTGAGGACCTGGCTTCTTTCATGCGTCGTCTCCTTGAGCATTAGCCCCTCCTCATCCACACCGAGTGCCCTTTGCACTCGTTGCTATTGTCTTGGAGTGATTTCACTATCACCCTCCTGAAGATCATGTCGCGTTACTTCTTGAAGCACTTCGATCTCCGTCCCCTTTGAACCACAAAGAACTCCGTGTCCTGGCTCCAGACTTGATGCTTCTTGATCAACCTAAAGATCATTCTCACTAGAGCTGCACCCTTCTTTTGATGTCCTTTTCTTGACCTCATCAAGTAATCCACTCTTGGCTAAGAACACCTCTTCAACCCTCTTGGGTTTCATAAACGTCTTTTTCACCTTCTTGGCCATGTTTCTACTCGTCTCACGAGCAAAACACTCCACCTTCTCGTGTCCAACCTTCCCACAGAACCAACAGCACATCCTATGTTTCTTTTTCTTGGGCCTGACACAGTTGCTGATGTACCGATCAACCTCCTTCCTTGTACTAGATGCACAACAATTCTTTAGAACATCTTGTCTAACCTTAGTGTTGGTGCATTGATGTACAACCTTTGGCTTGTTACTCACACTTACATGCTGTAAAACTTCATGTCGTACTCTTTGCCGCATGTCCCGACGTACTTCCTGATAAGCTTCTTTAGCCCTACTTTTTTATTTGCCCCTTTGGCCAATCAACTTGAAACAGTTACGCCAAACAAGTCCTTGAACTCCACAAGAATAACATGTTGGACCATGAGTCCTCATATCATATACTTTATCAATCTGATGCTTCTTCCTCAATAGTCTGAATCACTTTGGCCTAATATGTCCAATAACTCCACAATGATGACACATAGGTATGAAAGGTCGCTGAGATACATTCTTTACCTCTGAAATTTTCCTTGTAGCAGACGATGAAGTAGTTCTTGCTGTAGTTGCAGTCTTCACTGCAGTCTTTCCATATGAAGTAGTCTTTGCATACGTCTTAACTACTAGCTTCATTGCAGACATTGAACCACTCTCTGTTTTTCCTTTTTGAGGTTCACCAGGTTTAGCACAAGCTTGTCTTGTTTCTTCTTTTCCTACTTGCAAGTCCTTCTGTAGTACTTCAATAAGTGATTCTAAGACGTCTCTCCTTCACTAACACCATATTATCTTTCCAAGCTTTACTAACATTCCACACACTTGTTCGTAGCACTCTTTGAGATCATCATCAAGTCCTTCATCATATTCTTTCTCCTCTGATTTAGATGATATACTTGCTTCATATTTGTGTGAACCAAAAGCAACTAAGTTGAGAACTTCGTCTTTTTCTGATTCATTACCATCTGTCCTTAAGAATGATCTAGTATTCTTTTGCATCTCATCGTGTCCAGTTTTTCTCCACCTAAAGCCTTTGAATGTTCTTTTCTTGGCCATTGGACACTCCCTTTTGAAATTTACATATCCTCTGCATTTATAACATTGCACCTCTTTATTACCGCATGGCTCGCCAACTTCTTGCCTTTGTTTTCTCATAGCAACTATCTCATGTCCTTGCCACTGTATCACTTCCCGTAGTACTTGGTGAAGCACGCGAATCACCTTAGCCATGTCATCTTCATTCTCTGATTTTTGACTTGTAGCTTTAGCATCTGCAAGATTAACTTCAGTATGATTGCCCACGCCATCAAGCTCCATCTCATGAGCTTTTAGCATACCCACAACTTCATGAAAGCTGAATTTATCTATGTCAAGAGACACAAACATTGCTTCCCTATAAGCTGTAAATCTTTCTGGTAGACACCTTAAAAATTTCTTCACCAATTTCTTGTCTTTGAATTCCATGCCCAGAACACGAGCCTCTTGTGCTAATGCACTAAGTTGAGAACTAAAATCTGATGCAAATTCATGTTCTTCCATCTTCAAGTTCTCAAATTTTGATTTGAAAAAATCCATCCTTAAACTCTTAACCTTTTCAGTTCCTTCAAAGTGTAATTGCAGAATATCCCACGCCTCTTTTGCATTCTTGCAGCCTTGAATCAGATCGAGTTGCTTCTTTTCGACCAATCTAAACATACCACATAAAGCTTTTGCATTATACCTTGACATCTCCTTCTCACGCTTTGTCCACTTAGCCAATGGTTTGTTGACCACAACACCATATTTATCTACTGTTTTGGGAACTTCATAGCCATCTTCCACTGATGCCCAAATATCCATATTAATACTTTGTAAGCTTGCGCCTTCATCTTCACTTTTCAATGTCCATATTGTTCAGGTTCAAGCATAAACTCAACCACCATGCTTTCTGCTGTACTCTATCTTCCCTTCTTTTCTCTTGTCTTCGGGATCTTCACCAGTGACTTAGGTCACCCGCTCTGATACCACTTGTTAATTTAAAAGGGACACCACAATGGTACTGCAGAAAGTAAATCGAGAGACAAATACTAAAAGTAAACACTTATGCTTTATTAGAATCTCTTTTAAACAATCTATTACAAGATCTGCTTAATTCAGCTTTTACACGTCTAGTGTTAACACACTAACACACGCTACTGAAAGATTCCTAAGCTACACCGCTTATGTCTCTCCTCCGTCAAGTACTTCAGCCACTGCTTCAGCACGACCCAAGAACACTTCCAAGAGATTTTCTCTCTCACCATAAGATTAGTCTATGTGTCTTTTTAGATGACCCCATAGTTATCTTATAGTTATTCTCCATGTTCCCTAAACCCTAGTTTCCAAGGCAACATGAATGAACATCTTCCATAACATTAAGTGCAACTTTCCTTTTCTTGGAATGCACTTATTCCTCTTTCTTTAAGTCATAAACTTGCTCCTCAAGTTTATTCCTCTTGTCTTTTCTCTAAGATACACCCTTTCTCTCCAAGTCTACACGACTCCAGCTCAGCATCTTGACTCCACATGGTTTTCACCACTCAACACGACGTCTGCTTCAGCAACTACGTCATCGACTACTTCAGGGTGAACATCTTACATCAACACTATCAATGTTTCTCATGTTAGCAGTAATATAAATCACAATAAACCTAAAAAATCCAAGTCACCTCGTACAATGCACACTTCTTCTAATAGTAGAAAATATCGAGAGTCATAACTCAATCCAAGGAGCATAACTATAAAATAAAACAAAACCAGAGAACCTGGAAGCTGTAGATCCTAAAATTCACATTAAGTATTTTGTAGTGATTATGAGTTAAATCTAGGAAAGACAAATGATGTGGACAACGATTCTTTTAGAACACAACGATACAATCGGAATTCGGTTGACAAAAATGGACTTTATTGATATGAGGTTTGATACAAAAAAATAATCGAGATTGAGAATAACAAATGGAGATCGAAGCTATAAACGAACTAAAGACTAAGAAATGAGGTCGATGAGAGTAGTTGATGCGCCCCGGTTCGAACACCGACCTTCTTGGATCATGGAACCTGCCCAAGGAGACAATCTTGTTAACCAACTCGATCCAACCGAGGTTTCGCCATCAGATGACGGAACCATGGACGAGCTAGATGAGCTGAGTGAGGTAAGTGACACTAACTTGGAGCTGAATAAGCTAAGTGACACTGAAGATGGAGCTGGTTTGGTTGCTGGGCGAAATGGGTCTTTTTCAGCTCACGAAAAAGTTCATAACAAATTCAATTTGGGTCCGATTTACGCCAAATTCGACAGGGCATTTGCTGATGGTCTTCTGCCCATTTTCATCAAGAAATATCAAGAAAATGAGTCAAAGTCGTGGTCAGGCCAAAGGACATTCAAAAGTCTTAGTCTTTGTTGTGTTTCCTAAATTTCTAGTTTTCCACAAATTTTTTAATTCTTTCTTTGACTACAAGTAGTGTAAATATGTAATCACATCCCATGAATAAAAAGATTCTATGTTTTTTAAGTTTATTTTCGTTTCTTCTCTGAGTGATCGAGAGAGTTCTTTAGCTAGTTCATCGGTGTGAACCGGCTTGTTGATTTGGTGGTCAGCCAATTCATCTCAAGTGTTGTTTGGTGGTTAGCCAACATATTTCTTCCTTATTAGGTGGTTAGCCTTAGACCGTGGGTATATCAAGAGCCATTCCGCATCTCTTGACGATCCTTTCAATCCTTTTCCGTTCCAGAAGTGCCATTTGCCTTCTCGGTTCATATCCAACATCCAACTAAAGTGATCCTCCAATTTAAGGTGTGTCAAGTGGTATCATAGCAACTTTGGCTGGTTTGTTTTTATTTCATATTTTCATTTCTCCACTAATTTCTTTTATTATTTCTTGTTTGGTCAGGGCTGTTCTTTCACTCCCTTGTGATCGCCTTTACAAAAGAAAAAAGAGTAAAGTTTTGGCTTGAGTCACTTCTGAAGAGAAATCCAGGGGGAGTGGTGGAAGAGAAACCCTGCTGGCGTAAGAGAAACCCAGCCTTAGGACAGTTAAGGTAGATCCATACAAAAATCTATTCATCTTAATTTCTTTCCCTTTTATTTTACCCATGAAAGGTTGTTTTGGTTTTTGATTGCTGATTTTGACTGCCTATCATCCTTTGAACCAGTGAAAAGAACTCTGAGTGATCACCTAAAAATCGTGAGCTAAACATTTTGAGAGTGTGAGAATTTTTATTTGCTAACTCTATGTTAAGTGTTTTCAGGATGTTTGGACTTCACAAGAAATCAATTCAATACTACAATTCAAAACTACAACAAGATGTTTATTATCCTTTTAAAACCGTGCTTAAAAAAAAACAATTGATTTTTGGAGATATGAAACATTTTGCTTCTAATGGATTTGATTTTGTGCAGAAACAAAGAAACCAAAGGAAGAGGCAAAACAAGTTCGATGATAATGAGAAGAAGGTTAGGAATGGTGATCGTCCCTTTACCAAAGCCAAGAGAATCATCCGTCATATGCTTGATCAGAATGAGCTTCAGACTTATGTCAGTTTGGAGAAGATGTTGCATAAGGAAATTTTTGCTATTCAGAAACTCAGAAAGAAGGGAAACACCAACACTTCTGCACAAAAAACGCAATGTTTTTTTTTCTTCTCTTTCAAATTCCGATTTGAAAACTAATGTGTTTTCTTTTGATAAAAGCAAAGCTGTGAAACCCACAAGCAAAGCTCATTCTACCAGGTGTTTCAAATGCCATAGGATCGTTCATTATGCTAACAAATGCCAAAACCAGAAACCGTTTGTAACTTTGGAGAATGAAAAAATTGAAACTGAGCAAGAAAATGAAGAATTTTTAGACCCATTGCCAATTTTCGATGACTATGCACATAAGCCGATGGCAGGTTTGAAATGTTGTGAACATAAAAACTTATTTTCTTCTCTACCTATCAATTCCTGATGAATCTTGTTTGCAATTAACCGTTTTACAACCAGAGAGTCCAAGTAGTTCTTTATTAATTTTTCAGTTTAAAAAGGATTCTGAAAATGTTTTGAACAAGGATAAATTTTCTGGTCCTTTGAGTGCCCTTGAAATTGGCGCATATGACCTTGGTCTCAGATGCTTTGTGTCAATGCAGGACGGGCCAGATAAATAACAGAACCGTGGTCATCAAGCAACCCAAGAAGGATCTTCTTCCATTCAAAGGCCAGACCAAACTCAAGGTGAGCAATGTTGGGATTATGATTCCTTTTCTTATAACCCTTTTCCTTTTAATGTTACAGATTTGATGACAAATATTTTTGAAGAGAGAAAAAATGATGCGTCTCGGTTCGAGCACCGATCTGCTTGGATCATACAAGGAGACGATCTTGTTAACCAACTCGATCCAACCGAGGTTTTCTCATCAGGTGACACAACCATGGACGAGCTGGATGAGCTGAGTGAGCTAAGTGACACTTACTTGGAGCTGAATAAGCTAAGTGACACTGAAGATGGAGCTGGTTTAGTTACTAGGAGAAATGGGGATTTTTAGCTCATGGAAAAATTCATACAAATTCAATTTGGGTCCGATTTAAACCAAATTCGACCAGGCATTTGCTGATGGTCTTCTGCCCATTTTCATTAAGAAATATCAAGAAAATGAGTCAAAGTCGTGGTCAGGCCAAATGACATTAAAAACACATTTATTTCTAATCAAAAGTCTTAGTCTTTGTTTGTGTTTCCTAAATTTTTAGTTTTCCACAATTTTTAAGTCTTTCTTTGACTACAAGTAGTGTAAATATGTAACCACATCTCTTGAATAAAATCAGTCTATGTTTTTTGAGTTTATTTTCATTTCTTCTCTGAGGGAGAGAGAGAGTTCTTTAGCTAGTTCATTGGTGTGAACCGGCTTGTTGATTTGGTGGTCAACCAATTCATCTTGTGTGTTGTTTGATGGTTGGCCAACACATTCATTCCTTATTAGGTGGTTAGCCTTAGACCATGGGTATATCAAGAGCCATTCCGCATCTCTTAACGATCCTTTCAATCCTTTTCAGTTCCAGAAGTGCCATTTGTCTTCTCGGTTCATATCCAACATCCAGCTAAAGTGATCCTCCAATTTAGGGCCTATCAAGTGGTATCATAGCCACTTTGGCTGGTTTGTTTTCATTTCATATTTTCATTTCTCCACAAATTTCTTTTATTATTTCTTGTTTGATCCGGACTGTTCCTTTACTCCCTTGTGATCACCTTTAAAGAAGAAAAGAAAGTAAAGTTTTGGTTTAATCACTTCTGAAGAGAAATCCAGGGGGAGTGGTGGAAGAGAAACCATGCTGTTTGAAGAGAAACCCAACCTTAGGACAGTTACGGCAGATCCATACAAAAATCTATTCATCTTTCTTTCTCTTTTGTTTTACCCATAAAAGGTTGTTTTGGTTCTTGATTACTGATTTTGACTGTCTATCATCCTTTGAACCAGTCAAAAGAACTATGAGTGATCACCTAAAAATCGTGAGCTAAACACTTTGAGTGTGTGAGGATTTTTATTTGCTAACTCTTTGTTAAGTGTTTTCAGGATGTTTGGACTTCACAAGAAATCAATCCAGGCTTCAAAACTACAGTTCAAAACTACAACAAGATGTTTATTATCCTTTTAAAACTGTGCTTAAAAAAAACAATTGATTTTGGAGATATGAAACATTTTGTTTCTAATGGATTTGATTTTGTGCAGAGACAGAGAAACCAAAGGAAGAGGCAAAACAAGTTCGATGATGATGAGAAGAAGGTTTGGAATGGTGATCGTCCGTTTACCAAAGCCAAGAGAATCATTGTGGGAGTCGATTTCACCCTACTGTCAAATAAATCGTAAATAAGGAAACTTCGGGAAAACCCTAAGTTTCCAGAGGAACCGGCTATCTGCGAGAACCGCACAACGAAAATAAGAAAACGATAACTTAGAATTAAACTGAGAATAAACGAAAACAGAGAGCAAAGAGGTTCTTATTCCGAATCTGCGTAGAACTGGTANCTTGACTTTTATTTTCTTTCTGCGAGTAAACCGTCAAAATGTTATCAAATCTGCGGGTTAGATTCCGTTGAAATCGCGAGATGGGTTTTTATCGCGTTTTAGGTCCTTCCGGGCCGTTTTGCGATAAAAATCGTTTTCCGACTTTTACGGGATCGTTTCCTGACCTGACGTCGTTTTTAATAAATTTCTCGAGTTAATCGCAAAGTTTTATGATTTACTCGACTTTTTATTAAAAACACGCTTTTTACGACTTACTCGGCGTTTTTTATTAAAAGCGCGTTTTTTACGATTTTAACGAGAAATCTTGAATAAATCGTATAGTTTAGGCAATGTTCGGTGTTTCGTTTAACCGTTGCCGTTTTATACGATTTCCTCGAGTTCTTTCCGAGAAAACGAAGTTTTACGGTTTTTATCGTAAAATTCGAACGGTAAGTCGGATCGAGATGGAACGAGAGATATTTCGGCCGTGGTTTAGAATGCGACCTTGTCGAAAGACGTAAGTTTCGAATCGAGAATGCGGGAAATCGAGACGCGGAGTGTTCGGGAGGTTTTTAGTTCGCCCATTGGCGTACTAAGCCGGGCCCGGCTTAGTACGCCGATGGGCGAACTAGAGAATGCTTCTTGGATCACCCATCGGCATACTAAGCCGGGCCCGGCTTAGTACGCCGATGGGCGAACTAAAGAGTGACTCTTAGTTCGCCCATCGGCGATCTAAGCCGGGCCCGGCTTAGATCGCCGATGGGCGAACTAGAGAGTGTTTCTTAGTTCGCGTTTTACGGCTTTTTCGGTTTTTTGCGGTTTTTTACGGTTTTGTAAAACGATTCTCGAGTTTTATAAAATGATCTTTGGATTTCATAAAACGACTTTTGAGTTTTATAAAAATGATCTTCGAGTTTTATAAAACGATTCTCGAGTTTTATAAAACGATTCTCGAGTTTTATAAAACGGTTTCTCGAGTTTTATAAAACGATTCTCGAGTTTTACAAAATGATTCCTGAGTTTTATAAAACGCTTTCTCGAGTTTTATAAAGTGGTTTCTCGAGTTTTATAAAACGATTCTGGAGTTTTATAAAACGATTCTTGAGTTTTATAAAACGGTTTCTCGAGTTTTATAAAGCGATTTCTCGAGTTTTATAAAACGATTCTCGAGTTTTATAAAATGATTCTCGAGTCTTATAAAACGATTCTCGAGTTTTATAAAACGATTCTTGAGTTTTATAAAACGGTTTCTCGAGTTTTATAAAGCGATTTCTCGAGTTTTATAAAACGATTCTCGAGTCTTATAAAACGATTTCTCGAGTTTTATAAAACGGTTTCTCGAATTTTATAAAACGATTCTCGAGCTTTATAAAACGATTCTCGAGCTTTATAAAATGATTTCTCGAGTTTTATAAAACGATTCTCGAGCTTTATAAAACGATTTCTCGAGCTTTATAAAATGATTTCTCGAGCTTTATAAAACGATTTCTCGAGTTTTATAAAACGATTTTTCGAGTTTTATAAAACGATTCTCGAGCTTTATAAAACTGTTCTTTTTGTATTCTTGCGGAAAGTTTTGGCTATTAATTCAGTCGTACCGATTTTGACCCCAACAATCATCCGTGATATGCTTGATCAGAATGAGCTTCAGACTTATGCCAGTTTGGAGAAGATGTTAAATAAGGAAATTTTTGCTATTTAGCAACTCAAAAAGAAGGGAAACACCAACACTTCTGCACCAAAAAAGCAATGTAATTTTTCTTCTCTTTCAAATTCCGATTTGAAAACTAATGTGTTTTCTTTTGATAAAAGCTCATTCTACCAGGTGTTTCAAATACCATAGGATCGGTCATTATGCTAAGAAATGCCAAAACCAGAAACCGGTGGTAACTTTGAAGAATGACAAAGTTGAAATCGAATAAGAAAATGTTGAATTTTTAGACCCATTGCCAATTTTCAATGACTATGCACATAAGCCGATGGCAGGTTTAAAATTTTTTGGGACATAAGAACTTATTTTCTTCTCTACCTGAATCATTTCCTGATGAATCTTGTTTGCAATTAACCGTTTTACAACCAGAGAATCCAAGTAGTTAATTAATTTCTCAGTTTAAAAAGGATTCTGAAAACGTTTTGAACATGGATAAATTTTCTGGTCCTTTGAGTGCCCTTGATATTGGCACATATGACCTTGGTCTCAGATGCTTTGTGTCAATGCAGGACGGACCAGATAAAGAACAAAACCGTTGTCATCAAGCAACCCAAGAAGGATCTTCTTCCATTCAAAGGCCAGACCAAACTCAAGGTGAGCAATGTTGGGATTATGATTCATTTTCTTATAACCTTTTTCATTTTAATGTTACAGATTTGAGGACAAATCTTTTTGAATAGAGAGAAAATGATGCGCCCCGGTTCGAGCACCGACCTGCTTGGACCATAGAACCTGCCCAAGGAGACGATCTTGTTAGCCAACTCGATCCAACCGAGGTTTTCCCATCAGATGACACAACCACAGACGAGCTGGATGAGCTGAGTGGGTTAAGTGACACTAAATTGGAGCTGAATAAACTAAGTGACACTGAAGATGGAGCTGGTTTAGTTACTCGGCGAAATGGGCCTATTTCAGCTTACGGAAAAAATCATAACAAATTCAATTTGGGTCAGATTTACACCAAATTCGACCAGGCATTTTCTGATGGTCTTCTGCCCATTTTCATCAAGAAATATCAAGAAAATGAGTCAACGTCGTGGTCAGGACAAAGGACATTCAAAAACACATTTATTTCTAATCAAAAGTCTTAGTCTTTGTTTGTGTTTCCTAACTTTCTAGTTTTCCACAAATTCTTTAAGTCTTTTTTTGACTACAAGTAGTGTAAATATGTAATCACATCCCATGAATAAAATCAGTCTATTTTTTTGAGTTTATTTTCGTTTAAATATGTAATCACATCCCATGAATAAAATCATATCCCATGAATAAAATCAGTCTTAAATATGTACACTCAACAAAATCGAAAAACTAAGAACATCACACATCAAAGTCATCAAACGCAGGCTGATCGACTTCACCATCTACATCCAAAATCCCCGGACCGACTTCAATCGAATCCGGCGACACCACGACGGGATTCCATTGATCCCACATGCGCGCCTTAAGGTCGAAAAATTCGGACTGCATATCTCTTTCCCGATCCAAATTTTCCCATCGCACGAGGGATTCCTTAGCAAACGAATACCCTTCATTCTGAGTCAGGGATAACCCATGAACAATCCCGCGACATTCGCGATAATCACCATGCGCCCGTTGAATAGCTTCCGCATCCGAACAACCGGTTGCAAATCGCTCGCGACGAACCTTCATCTCCTCGGCAACCTCTCGTTTGCCCGCACGACGAGCACGACGAATCCTTTGGTCAGAAAGATCCTTGGCACGACGAGACCTGGTCGCGCATTCATCCCTCACGCGAGCAACCTCCCTCGCAACCATTTCTTCGGCTTGGTTGGCCTCGACCTATGCCCGAAGACGAGCAACTTCCTTTTCGGCCATGTTCGCTCGAAACTCGGCAAGGCGAGCCTCAGCAGTACGGTTGTCCAGGGCTCGGCTCATGATAAGGAAACCCTACCAAAGAGAAGAATTAAGCCATGTCGTAAAAACAAACTGCTCGAAAAAGAAAACAATAAACGCACGTACCTCCTTTGCTATCTCAGACCCCCTAACAAGCTTTGGAACTTGATCATGGTCAATGTCCGGAAAATAGGAGGTCGATGATCCGCCCGCCTTCGTCCAGAAGCCATCTTCCGTCTGACTATCAAGAAAATCCTTGAGAATATTATCTGGAGAAGCCGCGTGCTCAGAGTCATCGTCTTCCATTACCGGATTTTTATCCCTTCGGAAGCGTGATTTGCCACTCCCCATCGAGGGAACATGCGGAATAAACTCTCCGATAAACGGATCCTCTTCGTAAATCGGAGAATTCGCAAAAAGTCGAGATCGGAAGAGGGCAATCGCTTGACGGACACGTTGCGGAGAAAAACTGCACCAACCAACTTCACCACGTTTGAGAGAAGTGGTGATGTCCGAAAGATCCGTAGGATGCGGATGCAAAGGGTTGGTCACTGCGGAAAAACAGAAAGTCATTTTAAAAAAAAAATCTATAATAATAATAAGAAGAAGAAGCAGAGGGTTCGTGTGAATTCGAGTCGTATACCTCTCCGACCCCACGTGGTCGTAAAGAGCGGAATGCCACCCTCCTCGACCGACGCACCGTCGATACGAACATAGAAGAAATTCTTCTTCCAAGAAGTAGAAGGCGTTGAGGAGCCCGTAACAATTTCATCACGAGGGCTTAGAGTGATCCTCCGCGATTACCCTGTGGGCTTTAACAGACCCTCGAGATAATCGACGGTAAGGGTGATTCCCTGCTCATAACTCAGCGTGAAAAGACCAACGAGTTGCTTTAAACTTGGAGGAGTCAATTGACTAATCGACAATCCCAGCCTGTGAAGGTAATGCACAATGACTTCCGGAATCGGAAACCATAGGTGGCATTGTTGCAAGAAAATATTGTAACATGTGAAAAAACCATCGGGCGCATCCTCGTCGCTCTCCCGGGCAAGTGGGGAACGAAACTCAACGGCCTCTGGAACTCGGCAGAATTCACGCATGTAATTGATGTTGTTAAAAAGCGTCAAGCTCGGACGTCCGGAAATTTGATCGGCGTCCGACAAAGCTGGAACCCAAGTTCCAGGTCTAGCGGACCCCGACCTGTCTCCGAGCGCCCAAAAAGCCTCGTGGTCCGCCGGATCAACTAACGGGGACGAATACTCTTCTTTCGGAGCCAAGGCTGGAGGCTGCGAACTCGTTCCCTCAGAATTGTGAAAATTGGAACTAGTTGAGGAACGAGTCTTTCTTCCTAAAAACATGTTTGAAGATCTTCAGAGAAAGTGGAGAGAAAAATTTCTTGAAAGAAATGTAAAAGATGGAGTAAAGAATTCGAAATTTTACTCCATATACTTATAGGGAAGAATTTTACTATTCACCTTTGGACTTTTGGCCATTAAAGTTCCGCCTAATTCCACCAAACTCGCCAAACGAGCTCAATCCACTCGCAAGAATCTCACGATTCTTACGAGCTGGGGGGCTAACTGTTGGGGTCAAAATCGGTACGACGGAATTAATAACCAAAACTCCCCGCNTAATTCCACCAAACTCGCCAAACGAGCTCAATCCACTCGCAAGAATCTCACGATTCTTACGAGCTGGGGGGCTAACTGTTGGGGTCAAAATCGGTACGACGGAATTAATAACCAAAACTCCCCGCGAAAATACAAAAGGAACAGTTTTATAAAACCCGAGGAATAGTTTTATAAAACTCAAAGTCATTTATAAAACTCGCAGACCGTTTTATAAAACTCGAAATATCGTTTTATAAAACTCGAAGATTGTTTTATAAAACTCGAAGATCTTTTTATAAAACTCGAGAAATCGTTTTATAAAACCTAAGGATCATTTTATAAAACTCGAGAATCGTTTTATAAAACTCAAAGATCGTTTTATAAACTCGAAGATCGTTTTATAAAACTCGAGAAATCGTTTTATAAAACTCGAGAATCGTTTTATAAAACTCAAAGATCGTTTTATAAAACTCGAAGATCGTTTTATAAAACTCGAGAAATCGTTTTATAAAACTCGAAGATCGTTTTATAAAACTCGAAGATCGTTTTATAAAACTCGAAGATCGTTTTATAAAACTCGAGAAATCGTTTTATAAAACTCGAGAATCGTTTTATAAAACTCAAAGATCGTTTTATAAAACTCGAGAATCGTTTTATAAAACTCGAAGATCATTTTATAAAACTCGAGAATCGTTTTACGAAACCGCAGAAAAAACGAAATAGCCATAAAACGCGAACTAGTCGCAACTAGTTCGCCCATGGGCGAACTAAGAGATACCCATCTAGTTCGCCCATCGGCGAACTAAGAGGTACTCTTCTAGTTCGCCCATCAACGAACTAAGAGGCACTCTCTAGTTCGCCCATCGGCAAGCCGGCCTGGCTTAGTTCGCCGATGGGCGAACTAGAGACCTACCGGATATTCCGCGTCTTGATCTCCCGCATTCCCGATTCGAAACTTACGTCTTTCGACAAGGTCACGTTCTAAACTACGGCTGAAACATCTCCCGTTCCATCTCGATCCGACTTACCGTTCGAGTTTTACGATAAAAACCGTAAAACTTCGCTTTCTCGGAAAGAACTCAAGGAAATCGTATAAAACGTCAACGGTTAAACGAAACACCGAACATTGCCCAAACTATACGATTTATTCGAGATTTCTCGTTGAAATCATTAAAACGCGTTTTTAATAAAAAAAACGCCGAGTAAGTCGTAGAAACGTGTTTTTAATAAAAAGTCGAGTAAATCGTAAAACCTTGCGATTAACTAGAGTAATTTATTAAAACGACGTCAGATCAGGAAACGATCCCGTAAAAAGTCGGAAAACGGATTTATCGCAAAACGGCCCGGAAGGACCTAAAACGCGATAAAAACCCATCTCGCGATCTTAACGGAATCTAACCCGCAGATTTGATAACGTTTTGACGGTTTACTCGCAGGAGGAAAATAAAAGTCGAGTTTAAAGATAAAAGGAAGGTTTGAAGAAAAATAGAAGATTTCCGCAGAAGAAAAGGAAGGATCAGGAAAAATGGAAAATTCCCGATTTAGTCAAATCTGGGCGAAATGGAAAGATCGGATAGCCAAGGCGAGGAGTATATAAATAGGAGGTCTAGGGCAGAAGCAAGGGACACGAAATTCAGAGCTCTCACCACCAAAACTAGCATTTAGGAATCTTTCCGTTTTTCTGTTAGCGAGTTGCGTCTCAATTAGGGTTTTTTGTTCTTAAGTTTTCGGCTACTCTCTTTGTACCAGTTCAACGCAGATTCAGAATAAGAACCTCTTTGCTCTCGATTTTCGTTTACCTTTTAATTCTAAGTTTTCTCGTTATCTTAATTTTCATTGTGCGGTTCTGCAGATAGCCGGTTCCTCTGGAAACTTAGGGTTTTCCCGAAGTTTCCTTTTTTACGATTATTTGACAGTAGGTGGATTTCGGTTCCCACAGTTTGGCGCTAGAAGGAGGGGGGGTCAGATCTATCTTACACCGTAGCCGCAACATGTCCAACGAAGAAACGATGACTGGTGACAACCAAACTCGCAACGAACGCGACAACGTTGAAACACCACCACCAAAAGACGCGTCTGCGGCCAACGCTACGAACGCTAACGCTGAGACCGTCGAAAAGATGCTTTCCGAGTTTAATAAAAAATCGGAAGAGCAAGAAAAGCTCATTGGTTCGCTCGCAAAACGGGTCGAAACCCTAACCTCGAGAACCAGAGCGATTCGCCCCCGCGGAACTACTAAGATCCGCGGAAGGAGACTCGACTTCGGCGCTCCTACGAATTGTCCCAGAATCGAGCAGGGCCGACGACCAGGCCGACTCGACAGACGAAGACGCAGACGTCCATCCTAGGAGAAGAAAAACTCGCAGTCCTCAACCGGAGTCTTCTCCCGAACGTTCCTTTACTGGAGACGAAGGGGAACTCGACTTCGCGCGATACGCAAAAACCGCCGAGGAGCGATCTCCGGTCACTCGCAGCAAACGCCGACAAGGTCGGAAAACTGCTGGCGATCTGACCGAGATTCGCGATCTCCGCGAATACATCACCAAAACGGCCGCAGCGGTAAAAGCAGTGAAATCTCAGATTCACCACGCTACCAGCACCGCACCCGAGATCGATCGGCTACTGTACGAGTCTCGGAAAACGCCATTCGCGGCCCACATCACCGAGATCAAACTGCTCGATCCCGGAAAGCTTAAGGTGCCAACTTACGACGGGACGTCCGATCCCAAAGCGCACCTGCAAGCGTTCCAGATCACCATGGGACGAGCCAAGCTCAAGGACCACGAAAAAGACGCAGGCTACTGCCGCCTCTTCGTCGAAAACCTAGAAGGAGCTGCGCTCGAATGGTTCGCCAAACTTAGGCGAAATTCGATCGAAAGTTTCCGTGGACTGGCTTAGGAATTCCCGAAGCAGTACTCAATGTTCATTAACCCGGAAACCTCCGACGCCGATCTCTGGAGTTTGGTGCACAAGGAGGACGAATCTCTCCGCGATTTCATGAGTAGATTCAAACTCGTCATGGCTAGGGTTAGCGGGATTAGCGACAAATCCGCCATCGACGCGTTAAGGAAATCACTCTGGTATAAATCAAAGTTCCGCAAATGGATAACTCTCGAGAAACCGCGGACGATCCAGGATGCGCTCCATAAGGCCACCGACTTCATAACCATCGAAGAGGAAACTAAAATCCTGTCCGAGAAGCATAAGCCAACGAAAACATCCGCGAAGGATAACGCGTCCGAGCAGAAGCAGAAAAAGAGAAGCTCTCGTATCGATAAATTCGTCCATCACGAGGGACAGGATCTCTGAGGGGAGCATAACTACGCCATCGACTCCGGTTCGGAGCAAGGGCGAACTACGGTTAACACGTGGACGAGAAATTCGAATTACGATGAGAATTCTTTCTGCTACCTCCACCAAACCCGTGGTCATTCCACTGTGAACTACAAAGTTATCGCCGCCAGACTGGCCGCAAAGTTAGTCGCGGGAGAACTTTCCGAGATATCTAGTGTCAAGGATCTCATCCGCGATTCGGACCGCATCCCGAAGAATGACAAAAACACGCAAACCCCGCCTCAGGGAAATCAGTCGGGCGAAAAACGCGGACGAAGAGTAGACGAGAAGGGTAACGATGTTAACCGCTGAAAAATCAACATGATCATCGGCGAATCGCCATACTTTAACGACACCGTCTCGTCAATAAAATCCTACCAACGTAAAGCCGAAACCGGCTCCAGTTGGAAGGTGCCGACGGACGATTCTCCAACAGAAGTAATCTCTTTCGACGATGCTGAAACCGGTGGAATTGACCAACCGCATGCCGATCCCCTTGTCATCGATTTGGTGATAAGCGATCTAGAGGTTGCTCGAATCATGGTTGATACCGGAAGCACACGGTCAACGTCATCTTCCGCAACACGCTAGCACGCATGGGAATCGACCTCTCGGAAGTCGAGCCGATTCCAAAACCGTTGACTAGTTTCTCCAGCGAAACATCAATGACCCTGGGATCAATCCGACTACCGGTCGCCGCGAAAGAAGTGACGAAAATCGTTAACTTCGCGGTAGTCGATTTCCCAGCTATCTACAACGTGATTATGGGCACGCCTTGGATTAATTCCATGAAGGCGGTTCTGTCCACGTATCACTTAGGCATCAAATTCCCGACGCCTACGGGAGTCGCAGTAATTTGGGGATGCCAAAGACAATCGCGATCTTGCTTCCTGGCCGAACATAAGCTGAGGCAATTGGCGGTCGCGATCGTGAAACCAAAACGGGCAAAGGTCACGCCACCGCCCGCAGACGACGACCCGA
>CAKOAT010058377.1:89459-107009 GCA_932364175.1 Eruca vesicaria subsp. sativa | reverse complement strand
CTTAAGGTCGAAAAATTCGGACTGCATATCTCTTTCCCGATCCAAATTTTCCCATCGCACGAGGGATTCCTTAGCAAACGAATACCCTTCATTCTGAGTCAGGGATAACCCATGAACGATCCCGCGACATTCGCGATAATCACCATGCGCCCGTTGAACAGCTTCCGCATCCGAACAACCGGTTGCAAATCGCTCGCGATGAACCTTCATCTCCTCGGCAACCTCTCGTTTGCCCGCACGACGAGCACGGCAAATCCTTTGGTCAGAAAGCTCCTTGGCACGACGAGACCTGGTCGCGCATTCATCCCTCACGCGAGCAACCTCCCTCGCAACCATTTCTTCGGCTTGGTTGGCCTCAACCTCTGCCCGAAGACGAGCAACTTCCTTTTCGGCCATGTTCGCTCGAAACTCGGCAAGGCGAGCCTCAGCAGTACGGTTGTCCAGGGCTCGGCTCATGATAAGGAAACCCTACCAAAGAGAAGAATTAAGCCATGTCGTAAAAACAAACTGCTCGAAAAAGAAAACAATAACCGCACGTACCTCCTTTGCTATCTCAGACCCCCTAACAAGCTCTGGAACTTGATCATGGTCAATGTCCGGAAAATAGAGGTCGATGATCCGACCGCCTTCGTCCAGAAGCCATCTTCCGCCTGACTATCAAGAAAATCCTTGAGAATATTATCTGGAGAAGCCGCGCGCTCAGAGTCATCGTCTTCCATTACCGGATTTTTATCCCTTCGGAAGCGTGATTTGCCACTCCCCATCGAGGGAACATGCGGAATAAACTCTCCGATAAACGGATCCTCTTCGTAAATCGGAGAATTCGCAAAAAGTCGAGATCAGAAGAGGGCAATCGCTTGACGGACACGTTGCGGAGAAAAACTGCACCAACCAACTTCACCACGTTTGAGAGAAGTGGTGATGTCCGAAAGATCCGTAGGATGCGGAGGCAAAGGGTTGGTCACTGCGGAAAAACAGAAAGTCATTTTAAAAAAAAAAATATAATAATAATAATAAGAAGCAGAGGGTTCGTGTGAATTCGAGTCGTATACCTCTCCGACCCCACGTGGTCGTAAAGAGCGGAATGCCACCCTCCTCGACCGACGCACCGTCGATACGAACATAGAAGAAATTCTTCTTCCAAGAAGTAGAAGGCGTTGAGCAGCCCGTAACAATTTCATCACGAGGGCTTAGAGTGATCCTCCGCGATTGCCCTAAGGGCTTTAACAGACCCTCGAGATGATCGACGGTAAGGGTGATTCCCTGCTCATAACTCAGCGTCAAAAGACCAACGAGTTGCTTTAAACTTGGAGGAGTCAATTGACTAATCGACAGTCCCAGCCTGTGAAGGTAATGCACAATGACTTCCGGAATCGGAAACCATAGGTGGCAATGTTGCAAGAAAAGATTGTAACATGTGAAAAAACCGTCGGGCGCATCCTCGTCGCTCTCCCGGGCAAGTGGGGAACGAAACTCAACGGCCACTGGAACTCGGCAGAATTCACCCATGTAATCGATGCTGTTAAAAAGCATCAAGCTCGGACGTCCGAAAATTTGATCGGCGTCCGACAAAGCTGGAACCCAAGTTCCAGGCCTAGCGGACCCCGACCTATCTCCGAGCGCCCAAAAAGCCTCAAGGTCCGCCGGATCAACTAACGGGGACGAATACTCTTCTTTCGGAGCCAAGGCTGGAGGCTGCGAACTCGTTCCCTCAGAATTGTGAAAATTGGAACTAGTTGAGGAACGAGTCTTTCTTCCTGAAAACTTGTTTGAAGATCTTCAGAGAAAGTGGAGAGAAAAATTTCTTGAAGAATTGTAAAAGATGGAGTAAAGAATTCAAAATTTTACTTCATATACTTATAGGGAAGAATTTTACTATTCACCTTTGGACTTTTGGCCATTAAAGTTCCGCCTAATTCCACCAAACTCGCCAAACGAGCTCAATCCACTCGCAAGAATCTCACGATTCGTAAAATCTCACGATTCTTACGAGCTGGGGGGCTAACTGTTGGGGTCAAAATCGGTACGACGGAATTAATAACCAAAACTCCCCGCGAAAATACAAAAGGAACAGTTTTATAAAACCCGAGGAATAGTTTTATAAAACTCAAAGTCATTTATAAAACTCGCACACCGTTTTATAAAACTCGAAAGATAGTTTTATAAAACTCGAAGATCGTTTTATAAAACTTGAAGATCGTTTTATAAAACTCGAGAAATCGTTTTATAAAACCTAAGGATCATTTTATAAAACTCGAGAATCATTTTATAAAACTCAAAGATCGTTTTATAAAACTCGAAGATCGTTTTATAAAACTCGAGAAATCGTTTTATAAAACTCGAGAATCGTTTTATAAAACTCAAAGATCGTTTTATAAAACTCGAAGATCGTTTTATAAAACTCGAGAAATCGTTTTATAAAACTCGAGAATCATTTTATAAAACTCGAAGATCGTTTTATAAAACTCGAAGATCGTTTTATAAAACTCGAGAAATCGTTTTATAAAACTCGAGAATCGTTTTATAAAACACGAAGATCGTTTTATAAAACTCGAGAATCATTTTATAAAACTCGAAGATCGTTTTATAAAACTCGAGAATCGTTTTACGAAACCGCAAAAAACCGAAATAGCCGTAAAACGCGAACTAGTTGCAACTAGTTCGCCCATGGGCGAACTAGGAAGTGACCAACTAGTTCGCCCTTCGGCGAACTAGGAAATGCTTGACTAGTTCGCCCATCAGCGAACTAGAGACCTCCCGGATATTCCGCGTCTCGATCTCCCGCATTCCCGATTTGAAACTTAGGTCTTTCGACAAGGTCACGTTCTAAACTACGGCCGAAACATCTCCCGTTCCATCTCGATCCGACTTACCGTTCGAGTTTTACGATAAAAACCGTAAAACTTCGCTTTCTCGGAAAGAACTCGAGGAAATCGTATAAAACGGTGACGGTTAAACGAAACACCGAACATTGCCTAAACTATACGATTTATTCGAGATTTCTCGCTGAAATCATAAAAACGCGTTTTTAATAAAAAACGCCGAATAAGTCGTAAAAACGTGTTTTTAATAAAAAGTCGAGTAAATCGTAAAACCTTGCGATTAACTCGAGTAATTTATTAAAAACGACGTCAGATCAGGAAACGATCCCGTAAAAAGTCGGAAAACGGATTTATCGCAAAACGGCCCGGAAGGACCTAAAACGCGATAAAAACCCATCTCGCGATCTTAACGGAATCTAACCCGCAGATTTGATAACGTTTTGACGGTTTACTCGCANGATCCCGTAAAAAGTCGGAAAACGGATTTATCGCAAAACGGCCCGGAAGGACCTAAAACGCGATAAAAACCCATCTCGCGATCTTAACGGAATCTAACCCGCAGATTTGATAACGTTTTGACGGTTTACTCGCAGGAGGAAAATAAAAGTCAAGTTTAAAGATAAAAGGAAGGTTTGAAGAAAAATAGAAGATTTCCGCAGAAGAAAAGGATGGATCGAGAAAAATGGAAAATTCCGATTTAGTCAAATCTGGGCGAAATGGAAAGATCGGATAGCCAAGGCGAGGAGTATATAAATAGGAGGTCTAGGGCAGAAGCAAGGACACGAAATTCAGAGCTCTCACCACCAAAACTAGCATTTAGGAATCTTTCCGTTTTTCTGTTAGCGAGCTGCGTCTCAATTAGGGTTTTTTGTTCTTAAGTTTTCGGCTACTCTCTTTGTACCAGTTCAACGCAGATTCGGAATAAGAACCTCTTTGCTCTCGATTTTCGTTTACCTTTTAATTC
This sequence comes from Eruca vesicaria subsp. sativa, assembly GCA_932364175.1. Classification (NCBI taxonomy): domain Eukaryota; kingdom Viridiplantae; phylum Streptophyta; class Magnoliopsida; order Brassicales; family Brassicaceae; genus Eruca; species Eruca vesicaria. The sequence continues at coordinate 103,223 of CAKOAT010058377.1, read as the reverse complement.
TAAGTTTTCTCGTTATCTTAATCTTCGTTGTGCGGTTCTGCAGATAGCCGGTTCCTCTGGAAACTTAGGGTTTTCCCGAAGTTTCCTTTTTACGATTATTTGACAGTAGGTGGATTTCGGTTCCCACATATGGGCCTGGGCCTGTCTAATTATTTACCGAAATTGGGTCCAACATTTTCCCCTAATCTTTTTTCTTTTTCAAAGGTTAAAGATGGCCCATTCGATGTCAATTGAGGAGAGACAGTCTGGTTTCTTAACAACAATTGGACCGTCGGCCCGCATGTTGTTTTTGAAATTTCAACGATCGGATATGCTGCCGTTAAGAAAAAACCCTAGACCATTCCACTTCTCCTCGGTCTTATTGATAGAGCCGTTAGAGGTTTTTGAGGTCTTTAAATATCTAGGCATTTCCCTTTCTTTTTAATTTTTGCTTCATTCTTCTTTTTTCTTTACAATCCCCAGCTCCTCAAACTTAGATCAAGATGGCCGGATCATTTTCTTTTTCTCTTCCGACGATCACGGAGGATCGCCTCGAGAATTTGTACTTAACGTACGGTGTCGTACTTGAGTTTGCTGCTACATTTGAAACCCCTGAGAATGTTTATGAGGGCTATTAAGGGGTGTATCTCTCTTTCTTCGAGTCGTGTGGGCTCCTTTTTCTGATTCCAGAACTTGTCCTTTCCATCTTGGATGAGTTACGTTTTTCATTTACCCAGATGTGCCCTAATTTCTTGAGGCATCTTCTAACTCTTCTGGTCAGAGCTTGCAAGCAAGGCTTGGTGTTTGGTTTTGTCGAACTCTGACATGTGTGCTTGATGAAGAGAAACATCAGAGTCCCGGGACTTTCCTCATGTTGCCTTGTCCGGGACGGCAAATTATTCAGGGGATTCCATATCGCGATGTAGATTGGCGAGAGGAGTTTTTTGTTTTTAGAGTCGATCGCTTATCGATGGGTGAATTCGAATTCTCAAGGTTTCCTTATAATTGGTCCCGAGATATAGGTAGGTTTCTTTCCTTCGATGTTTTTATTATGTATGATCTTCTTTGAGATTGATTTAGCTTCGTTTTGTTAGATCATTAGGGGGGCTCTTTGATGTCGAACGAGCTTCGCGGCCTGTTGGCGGTTTTACGCTGAGGCGACCTGATTTGCCGTCCTTCGACCTGGCTCGCGTTCGCGCCACTTTCTTGCTATCGAATGGGGTTGGTCTAGCGCCGATGATCGCGGGTCAACCGCTTGATCGGAGTGACGTGGTAAGTTCCCCCAACAAAATGTCGCCTTCGAGTATGACCGATAGACAACTATCTAGGAGGTCGTCGTTTCAGGCGTCAAGGTTTGCCATCGGACAGAGGACTTCCTTTGTTCCAGACTCCGACGATGAAGTTACTCATGTTGTGGAGGAGTCTGATATCTCCTTGAATCCTAGTTCAAAGGACGATTCTGTTGCTTCGGGTCGTAAACGACGTCGGTCATCGTGAGCTCCCTCCTCGGCTACTCAAAGTGGTCATGCGCTTCGAAGTCGAGGAGAGACGGGTCAGAGCTCGCGTTTGTTTGTTTAAGCTTCCTCTGAAGAGAGTGAGGCTTATGCTAAGGTAAAAACTTTGAATTCTAAGGTATGTTTATGTCCGCAAATTTGTGTATTTTCTTTGGAAATATTTTTGTTTTGAGAACCTCCATTTTTTCAGGTCATGGAGGCCTTTTCATAATTCATCACGACTCTGGAGGGTCATGAGGAGAAATAATCAAATAGGGTCAAGGCCGAAATTCAGAGCCTCACGGAAGAGCTTTGGAAATCGAAGGAGGAAACTCGGAAGAAGACCGGAGAAGCGATGCTTTTCAAGGATGAATGGTGGAGGGCCGCTATGAGCGATAGATATTCGAGACAGAAGTCGCAGCATTAAAGACTAAGATCGCAGAGCTTGAGGCTAATCGCGATCAGGAAATTTGTCGTGGCTCCCGTAATGCGCGTCGTGAGGTCGCCGATTGTTACAAGGAAGTGCTTTCTTCCTTGGAGAAATTATGGTCAGATAAGAAGAAAGAGATCGATGTCGAGATTCAATTGTGGGAAGCGGTGGAAAACATCGATCTTCTTAAAGAGATTCAAGGGCTGGTCGTGGATGATCAGCTCGTTCGTCTCAGGGAAATGGTGAAGGATTGACAGGCTGTCGTTGAATTGGTCGCTGTTGCAGATTGGACTGTTTCAGACTTGGATCTTCCTGAGATTTCTGGTGATTCGGTTGTTGGGATTCTTCTTCCAAGAACGAAACTGATTCCTAGGCTTTATTTTTATTTATTTATTTATTTTCTTTTATCGGATGTTTCTTTTTGTTTTTTTTTTCAAAAAATATTTCGGATGTACTTCGATAACAGCGGATCTGAAGATACCTTTGTTCTCTAGATTTTCGAGATCTTATTCTTTTCGGTCGATATTATACAATTTATTTTACTGTTATAAATATCGGGTTCGTTTCGTCGATCTTAACATCTCTGAAAGCTCTTTACTTCCCATCGCCAATCATGACATCGAGGAAGACGAGTTCTCGTGAATCTGAAAGAGTTTGTAATTGAAACAGTGGAACGGGCGCGGGACGAATCCGTTCCGGTGATGTCAGTGAAGCGCTCACCGAAGTTCTTTGTGAGGAGCCCTGGCTTCCACATTCAGCAGCTCGGTCTAAAGCCAAAGATCTGGAGTAACCGAAAGCGGTAGCTCGTTTGAGTTCTGGTAGTCTGAATTGCTCGGAGGGGCGTGATCGTCCTCCGAAGAAAGTAAAAAACTCGGGGAACGATGCTCGATCCGGCTCTGCGGGTGATGGTGCGATCGTGAAGCTGTTTCATGGCAATTTTCCCACGCCAAATATTGTCCGATTACGGACGATCCCGACAGTGTTCCTCACTTGGTCAGGCACATTAAGCAGGCGGGGTGTCCTTTTCCTTCATTACGGAATATAATGGAGCGTGATGCTTACGTGAAGATGGTGGTCACTCACGCTAAGGTTGGTCGGATTAGCCCTTTGTTTTAGATACTTGTCTTCTTATCGTGTATGCCTTTCTGTGTCTTCAGGCTATGGAAGCTAATAACGAGTTCGCAATGACCTTGGAGAAGCATTTACGGGATATTCCTCAGGCAAACGAGCTTTACAAAGTCAAGAAGGTCGTTCAAGAGATGAAGCTCAGTTTAAAGATGACCCAAGACAGGGAGCGTGCAAACGTTGTTCAATTAACGACGGCGAAGAAGTTGGTAAATCAGGCTGCTTCTCTCGAGGCTCGTCTTAGGGTCGTCGGAAATGAAAGGAAAGCGGCCCTAGAGTAGGTTTTCGCGTTGGAAATGCATATCAAGTCCTTGACGACAAATCACACAGATGAGCTCCGTCATGCGACTTACGATGCCAAGAAGGCTCTAGCTGATGGCTATCTGGATGTGTTAATATCTTTGAAGGAGAAATGGGAGAAGAAGAAAGCTGCAGTGGGTTGTAAGATCCTTCTGAAGGAGGTTATGACTAATATCGAGCTCACTAAGGAGAAAATGAATAACAATCTGCTCGTTTCCAATGAGCTGACGCATCTTCGAGCTAACGAGGTTGAGCTAGGGGCCGAGTTTGATTCAGCGGCGGTATCAGATTTCTTGGTTGGGAAGTTTGACCTTCCTTTGATTTCTGAGGACTTGCCTGAGGATTTCTTTTCAAAGGTCCCTCTTGGTGGAGACGAATCTGGTGGCGAGCAAGGGCGTAATGGGAATCGTTATGAAGATGGCGAGTTCGATATAGACGATTAGGTTTCCTTTTTTCTTTGGTTTTCTTTTTTTTTTCTTTTAATGTTCCTTTCTATCAAATTAATAAAGAATTGTGGGTTTTTTTTTATTTTTTAATGCGGAATTCGTTAAGGCGAATTGGCGACCGTTTCTGTTTCAGGGTCGTAGATCAATTTCTATAAATATCGTATCGATGAGTTGTCTAGGAATGATTTTACTATTGTGAGGCGCCGTGTTTTGGCGGGATTCCAACTTATGTTCCCAACGATTACGGCGAGTTCAATGGATCCGAGGGAGTAGGTAGTTTCCCTTGCAAATCCGACTAGTGGGGTCCTCTCTTTCTTAAGGAGGGTTTTGGTGAACCCCATCCTTTTAAACGCGTCATAAAAGAGTACATCTGTAGAGCTTCCGGTGTCGATCATGATCCGGGACAGTTTGGATCCTTTGACATCGAGTCGTATAACAAGTGCGCCGTCGTGTGGCTTATCAAGGTCGGTGGTTTCATTTTTGTCGAAAGTGATCTCATGATCGGGGCCTGACAGGGGTTGGCATATGCCGATTCTACTTTCTACTCTTCGTTGTTGCGCTTTGATGGAGTTGACCGAGTTGCAGAATTTTGACCCTCCGTAAATGAAGTCATTTTTTTCTTTTATTTTTCTGGTAGAGTGCGGGGAAATACCTGTTTTGGTTAGTGTCGGCTGGTGGTGTCCTTGCCTCCCAGACAAGTTGGGTTTGAGCAATCGCGGACTGTGCTTCTTCTTATGTATCGGTTCTTCTAGAAGTTGTCGGATTCTGCTGAATTTGATGTCCCATTCTGGTCCATAGTGGTATCTTGTTGGTTGGTTGAGAGGGAGAACGAGGGCTATTGAGTTTTTTTTGAATATCGAGATACCGACGTTTATTTGTCCTGCGGCTTGATTTAGTGCCTTTTTATGTTCGGATTCCCTTAGAATCACATCGACTCTTTTCTTTGGAGCTGGATGTGGAGATTCGGGCTCGGCTTCTCTGCTCCTTCTGGCCTTTCCTTTGACTTTTGGGGTCATTGGAGCTTCTTACTCTTCCGCGTTCTCTTTGTTCTCTTTGTTTTCCTCCTTGTTGCGGAGTACTACACGACATTCCTCGGTTGAGTGCCCCTTACGTTTGTAAAAGGCGCAATATTTTTTTGTGTCATACGTCGATTTTTTATTTTGTGATGATGAGTCTATTGCGTAGGAGTACTGTCCATTGATAGTTTGCTCTTTCGGGGTGTTTGGTTTTTTATTCATCCCATTTTTAGTCGCGTTATACAGTTCTTTCAGAGTGGCGACTTCCTCTTCTTTGGTCGCGAAGTAGGATGTGCGGTATAATGCGTCGTCTAATGAGGCGGGAGCTCAAACCGTCATTTCTTCTCTAAACTTGGAAGAGAACCAGACACCATTCTTCTGGGCTGCTAGTGCGACTACTTCATTTAGGTTGGATATTTTAGATTTGAGTTCCTTAAACTTGTTTATGTAGGCTCTCAGTGGTTCGAAAGGTGCTTGTTTGAGATTCCATAGGTCGGCTTTGGTGGCTCGTGTCTCATGAACACTGAATATTGCTTTTAAAAATGCTGTTACGAGCTGGGTGAATCGTCAATCGAATTTCCTTCTAGTCTGGAAAACCATTCCAATGCGGGCCCTGTGAGATTTTTAGCAAAGAAGCGGTAGTAGCCGGCTTCTCTCTATTCATCTTTGAGACACGCCTTCGATACAGCTAGCCGGAAGGCTTGCACATGAGCTTTTGGGTTGGAGTTGCCCGAATATTCAAGGAATTTGATTTTACCGACGTCGTGCAGTCTTACACTAGTTATCCGATGTGAACGAGGTTCTACGAGTCTCCTCGATGACCTGATCGATGTCGTGGGCAGAGCTCGTTGCCATATGTATCCTTTTGAGTTCGGCATCGTTTCTTTCGTCGTAATTTCTTAATTCTTCTGCTTGGCTCGGAGATTTTTGATCTTCTTCCTGTGGATTTTTGTGCAAAGACCTAAAAGGGTCATATCCTTGGGCGTGGCCTAATGGCACCGTAAATCCAGTTCGTTGTAGTATGTATGTCCCAAGGAAAAGCAATCTTCTCGAGTTCAATGTTGTAGTGGGGACGTTTGAATCCTTGGCTCTTAACATCCTCTGGTGGGCCTGGTCTTAGTTTGAATCGATGTGTTTCTAAAACCTTGAGTCTCGTTTTTCAGTCTCCTCTTGAAAGTTGTAATCTAGGCTTCGATAGGTCGTTCCCTCTAGCGGGGTTTGTCGTGAGTTTTCCTCCGTGCAGTGTCCTGATCAGGCGCTAGTAAGCTTGGGGGAAGCGAAGACCCCACGGCTCGGGGGAAGTGGTGTTCGTAGGGACGGATCCGATTGTTCTTGAACTCTTTCCATAGGGTTCGTTCGGTACTCAGAGACTTCCATCTCGACTTGTTCCAAATGGTTCGCGATGGTTCGGTGACTGATTTCATGATCGCGGGATTTATCGATGAGTGTTGAGACCATTCCCCTGAGTTCATCGACTTCTTCCCGGGTTCGGGTCAGATGGGTTGGAGATCTCGGTCTTATCGGTCGGATCAGATCTTTGGATTTTGTTCTTTCTGTCGTACGGTTCCAAACTCGAGATCTTATTCGGTGAGTGGGAGGATTTCAATCAAGGATCGTACTCCTATCGGCGATCGAAGTCCATGTCGGCGAAGTTCGTTGACTTTGAATGACGTCGGTAGTTTCGCTGACTGATCGACCATGGATTTTATCCATTTTTAGCCATAGTCTATTGGTGTTTTTATGTATATTTACTACAATATAGAGTCTATTTAGAGTATTTACAGGTTCAGGTACGCTCTGAAGAAATATGGTGATTTTGGTGTCTTTTGGAGCCTTTAAGTGCAGAGCTGCGCAGACGTGTCAGATGTTTAGATATGTATGGAGACCTTCCCATGGTACGATTGAGATGATATTTGGACACAAGATAGAGCTTTGAGTTAGCTTTCCAATGCCACCGCTCTCAGGTCAATCGAACGGTTAGATCAGAAGTTATGCCCGTTTTACTGAAGAGTGGTCAGTCTGCCTCTCGAGAGAAGGCTGTCGATAAGAGGAATGTATATCGATCGATGGGGAGGCCTTCATATCGATCGATATGAATACCAGAATACGGGCCGAGTATATTTCATTACCGACTGAAGCCCAGAAGATACCACAAAGTTACCAAAATACCCCTGACAACCAGAAACCCTATTTATGTTATTCTAAGCCATTGTTGACGGCTACGCTTTCTATACACTTTTCTTTACTTCATAACTCTTGTTAGAGAGTTGGAGAGAAGAAAAAATCTCCTTCAGAGATTGATTGGAACTCCATCGGAATTATCTCTAATTTCTTATTCTGTTATTATTCAGACTATGATTTGTGTTTCTTCTATCATGTCTGAGTAGTTCATCTTGTTAGGTTTAGGGATTTCATGAGCTTAATGTCAAACTAAATAATTAGGATTGCTAGAATATCTATAGATCTCTACACCAAGGTGACTTGTAATACTAGGATCTGGAGTAATTAGGATGTCATGAAAGTGTGACTGATTACTTGAACCTAGAATCATAGGACAATTGAGATGCACTAAAGTGCAGTCAATTAACGGAACCTGAATCCTGCTGGATTAGATATTTAGGCGCATATGAGAATTGGTCTAGGAATCTAGTTGAACATAATCGATTAAGTCGTTAATGCTTGTCTGAGGTAATATCGATTGACGCTCAGGCCACAGCATCGATCGATACTCATTTCTTGTTCGCATGCGAAAGTCGGAACAAGGACTTAGACATCTGATTTCTAACTGCATTGATAGATGGATTACTTATTAAAATTGAGTTCTAGAATTAATCTATAAGCTATTAGCATCTTGAATTGTAGTTTTGAATCTCTTGATTGATAAATCCCTAGGTCTAGCTATTTCTCCTTATTGCTTACAAACTCAACCAATCGAACAACTACCTTGTTCACATTGCTTTTATTTACTGTTTTATAAACTGTTTACCTAGCTTAACTTTGATTTCTATAGTCTATTGTTTGCCCCTGCTCTCTGTGGATTCGATCCCTAAGTACTACAATTTGACCTCTTTTGATGAGAGTAAAATCGCTCCTTAGGGTAATTTGAGTAATATCACTGACATTCGTTTGTTTGACGTGTGTCGTTTCGGCCCCTAAGGGGGGTTCCGGAGGGGTTGACTCGATCGATCTCGATGTTGGTTGCGTTGGGATCCATAATCGTGCTTACAAATTCTAGATCGGGTTCTTAGCAAGAGCGTTTTTCATTTATCTTCCCCACAGTCGGCGCCAAAATGTATATCCTAAAATCCACACTAAGTATTTTTAGTGATTATGAATTAAATCTATGGAATACAAATGATGTGGGCAATGATGCTCTTAGAACACAATGATACAATCGGAATTCGGTTGACAAAATGAACTTATTGATATGAGGTTTGATACAAAGCAATAATCGAGATCAAGAATAACAAATGGAGATCAAAGCTATAAACGAACTAAAAACTAAGAAATGAGGTCGATGAGAGTAGTGGTAAGCTCTAGGGTTTTCCGTGTGTGTTGCGCTTTGCTCTAGTCTTCCTTTTATATTATTTTTCCTGGCCGGTCTTTCGTAACTACCTCCGTGATCTCCGGGATGTTGGTTCGATCTCGTCGGGTTTGAAGTGGACTAAGTCGATTGCCGCTGGTGATTTATGGGCCTGGACCTGACTAATTCTTTACCGAAATTGGGTCCAACAAAATCCTAACACACCAAGTTTCCAAAATGACTATCCTTCCTATCAAACAGTCCCTGTAAGCGAACAAACAAACAAAAGGCATTATTGACAAAACCAGTTCCGTATCAGGGAGCCCTATAATCAAGACCATTCCTTGTTTTCCTTGTATCAAAAACATGAAATACCATTCACTTCTCCATACAGAACACCACTCATAGAACCATAGATGGTAAGAGCAAAACAAAGCACAAATATTACCCTAATACCTTTTAAAAACCACAAGAAACCAGTCTTATTAAAAGTACTGTACTTGGCCAATCAACAGCCATATCGCAACAAACTAAAGAAAATTATTCCGTTTCGTCTAGATAAAAAAGGAAAAAACGGAATATATATATATATTTATCTTTCGGATTAATCTTAATAAAAGGAATTTGATAGTTATATATGAGTGCAAAAAAAACTGCTCAGAAATTAGCAGTGAAAAGAAAAATTAAGTCACATTTCCTATGTACAAAGGTTTTTTTATCCCCTCTTCCCGGTCAAGCACACCATTGTGACACCAAGGGAAGCAAAACTGGAAAACAAAAGATCATGACACCCAAACTCAAAGAAACATGATTTCATAAGTGAATCCAACATTATTTATTACTAAATAAACAAAAATCACCAGCCAGAGCCTTACTCTTTCAGGTTTCTTGGCTCAGAAGAAATCTTTTTTGGCCTTTTTCATCCTATTTTGGAAGCCACCTTTGCTAAAAGTTGTTTACAGGGGGAGAGAAGGGCCTGCGCCTGACGTGGCTTTATATTTCCTCTCGTTGCAGTAGGCCCACCCGTTCTTTCTTTCTTCTTTGAAGCTCTATCAACCTCATCTTTATATTTCCTCTCGTTGCAGTAGGCCCACCCGTTCTTTCTTTCTTCTTTGAAGCTCTGTCAACCTCATCCTCCCTATGTTTAGTCTCCGTATCATTTACCTTAACCGCCTCATTATCCTTTTCAGCCATTATCTCGCCTTGTTCCCAATCCTCGAAGTCCTCGCCATCCTCCATCAAAAGTTCTGAATCAGAGAGTGGGACACCGTCAATCATCAGATTTGCCTCATCCAGAGCTTGTGAATGCATGGATTGATCGTCTGGTATCTTCTCCTCAGTCTTGCCCTCCTTCTACCCTTCAAACACCTTGGAATCTCCCACCATAGGTAGCCCATTTACAGAATCCACATTCTTACATTCACCAGGACCTACTTCAGTAGGGCCTTCATCAAACATAAGAGCTTTGCGAGCCTTGGAGTTTGGTCCATTCCCCCACACACTCCCAAAATTAGAGTGGCCTTGACGTGGAAAATTCACAACCCCTTCAAAAGCATCTCCCATGAATTTCGCATGAATACCAGAAGAGATAGCTCCCTCACCATTGGAAAGAACCTGGTTCTCTCTGAAGTGTGTTGCAATCTTCCTATCTCCATACCCCGCATGCCAACCATACATAGAAGAGCCCTCTCCGAAATCTCTTGAAACCCTCTCCTTGTAAGGATGATAAGGCCCCTCTTGTCTGTATGTTCCTTGCTTCTCACTTACCATACATTTGCCCTTGACCTCTTGCCCTCCTCGTCCCATCTGATGACGGTTTTGTTGAACCTCTCTACGGCCAGCATTAATCTGTCCACCATTCTCCACAGGAGCTCTATAACTAGTGGCTTGTGGACCATTATCTGAGGACCCTTAAAGATTTACCATTTAAACTCACTCCTTAACCAAAACAGGGAACCGAGATAGATCATGTGTTAAACTAAAACACTCTCTACAGAAACCAAAAAACTTTCCATACTTTAGAATCACCATAATCTCCACCCCTTCCTCAAACTCCACAGCCATCGACAATACCAATGGATTGAAGCCATCCAACTCCACACGTACACATCCTTCCACCAGATCCAATGGACCCTGAATCTGACCCAAGGCACCACCAACACTCCGAAAAGTCTGATCATCCCAGAACTGATGAGAAATGTCCATTACCCAAACCCAAAATGTTAATATTTGACGGGTAGTTTGGCTCCAACACAGGCCTCCACCTCACCACAAGGGATACCCTCCAATAACCGAAATGGAATGGCTCCATCTTAAGAACCTCAACAATGTCTTCCTCCACTTCAAAGTTGAAATGAAAGCGCCCCATACCGATATCATTACCCACCACTCTTCCCTGCACATTCCATATCATAGGAAGCAAGAACAAAAGGATCTTCATATCTTGCTTCTGTGGATTCATGCATCCCCCTATGAGAGTTTTTGAATATCTCCCAATGTGTTCCGAGTTTTCAAACCGAGGAACCGTAACTCTTAGCACTGGCCTTTTCTCCTCACTCTTTTTCCCGCCACCTTTGCTGTCCATTGACCTTGTGCATGATGGAATCATAAGAGACAGCAATGAAGAGAATTATTTCGAGAAAACTTAATGAGACTGGGAAAACATATAAGTTGTGATGCAAAATTCCTATAGACTGAGAACTCTATATATAATGAATACGGAGAAATCCTAAGCATATTACCCCAATTATTCCAAAGATACCATATCAATATGTCTAAACAAATCAAATCCTGAGTATAATCGTAATGATATAGTAAATCCATAAGAACCTCAGTCGGATGTTCCTCACAGCTATTATATTCTAAATCTTACTATATATTAATTGCGAAGTCACTTTAATGATTTTTGCTTAGGTGTCGCTCATTGGTGAAGTTCAGAATTAACTCTTTTAATTTGATTGGTTGTTGGTATTTGAATTTTTATTCATTTAAATCAAGTTTTAAAAGGAAACAAGTCATACAATTACCTAATCTATTATATGTTACCAAAGAAACAATCAAACATCTTATATTTAAATGAATTAACTTATTTTTTTGTGTTTAAACAATTGATTATCATATATTGCATTATATAAATTTATAATATAAATAGAAATAAATATGATACTACATAAACAGTTATATAAACGATTTTTTTTAAAAAACAATTATATTTATAGTGGCTACAATAAATCATATATGGAAGAAAACTAATAAATAGAAACCTAATAGTATTTCTACTCATTAATTAAATAATGTACATATATTATAAGAATATGTCAAATGAATGCTAAACAGTCAAATATATAATTTAAAACAAAAACAAATCATTGTAATTGATAATGTGATAGTATGGTTCGGTTATCACTTCTATAAATGATTAGAGTATTTTTAGTATTTAAAATATCATATCTCGTCCTACTATATATTATTTGAGCAGTCACTTTAATGATTTTTGTTTAGGTGTCTCGCTCATAGGTAAAGTTCAGAATTAATTCTTTTAATTTGATTAGTTGTTGGTATTTAAATTTTTATTTATTTAAATCAAGTTTTTAAAAGGAAACAAGTCATACAGTTACCTAATCTAATATATGCTACCAAATAAACAATCAAAAATCTTAAATTTAAATGAATTAACTTATTTTTTTGTGTTTAAACAATTGATTATCATATATTTCATTATATACATTTATAATATAAATATGAATAATATGATACTACATAAACAGTTATATAAACGATTTAAAAAAAAATATTTATAGCGGCTACAATAAATCATATATTGCAGAAAACTAATAAATAGAAACCTAATAATATTTATACTCATTAATTATATAATGTACATATATTATAAGCATATGTCAAATGAATGCTAAACAGTCAAATATGTGAGAACCGAAATCCACACTGTCGATTTTTCGTCAAATATGGAAACTTAGGATGAAACCCTAATTTTCCCGAGGTCCTGGATCTCTGCGAAAATCACTAAAACAAACGAATTCAAAAGAATATGGACGAACAATGAAGACAGAGAGTAAGAACTTGTATGAAAGCTTTTATTAAATTAGAATCGACAACTGTTACAAGAAGAATTGAAGAACTTAGACGTCGAAGCGTTCCAAAGATCTGAATTGCTAGTCTAAACGCTAAGTCCTAAATTCCTAAGCTAACAGCCGTCTTTTTAGGTCTAATTTTCGTCCCCCTCTTCTCCCCTACGCCACTGGTTTATATACTCCTTGCCTTGACGGTTCGATCTTTCGATTTTGCCCGGACTTGAGTATTTCGGGAATCTTCCATTTTTCTCGATCCTTCCTTTTCTTCTGCGGAAATGTTCTATTTATCTTCAAACTTGCCTTTTATCTTCGAACTTGACATTTATTTTCCTTCTGCGAGTAAACCGTCAAAACGTTATCGAATCTTCGGGTTAGATTCCGTTAAGATCGCGAGATGGGTTTTTATCGCGTTTTAGGTCCTTCCGGGCTGTTTTGCGATAAATCCGTTTTCCGACTTTTTACGGGATCGTTTCCTGACCTGACATCGTTTTTAATAAATTCCTCGAGTTAATCGTAAGGTTTTACGATTTACTCGACTTTTTATTAAAAACACGTTTTTTACGATTTTACTCGACGTTTTTATTAAAAACACGTTTTTTACGATTTACTCGAGAAATCTCGAATAAATCGTATAGTTTAGGCAATGTTCGGTGTTTCGTTTAACCGTTTCCGTTTTATACGATTTCTTCGAGTTCTTTATCGAGAAAGCGAAGTTTTACGGTTTTTATCGTAAAACTCGAACGATAAGTCGGATCGAGATGGAACGGGAGATGTTTCGGCCGTGGTTCAGAACGCGACCGTGTCGAAAGACGTAAGTTTCGAATCGGGAATGCGGGAGATTGAGGCACGGGATATCCGGGAAATCTTTAGTTCACCCATCGATGAACTAAGCCGGGCCGGCTTAGTTCGCCGATGGGCGAACTAGTTGAGTGCTTCCTAGTTCGCCGATGGGCGAACTAGTCGAGTGCCTCTTAGTTCGCCCATGGGCGAACTAGTCACGACTAGTTCGCGTTTTATGGCTGTTTCAGTTTTTTGCGGTTTCGTAAAACGATTCTTCGAGTTTTATAAAACGATTCTTCGAGTTTTATAAAGCTATTCTCGAGTTTTATAAAACGATTCTTCGAATTTGATAAAACGATTCTTCGAGTTTTATCAAACTATCCTTCGAGTTTTATAAAACGATTCTCGAGTTTTATAAAACGATTCTTCGAGTTTTATAAAACGATTCTTCGAGTTTTATAAAACGATTCTTCGAGTTTTATAAAACGATTCTCGAGTTTTATAAAACGATTCTTCGAGTTTTATAAAACGATTCTTCGAGTTTTATAAAACGATTCTTCGAGTTTTATAAAACGATTCTC
>CAKOAT010058377.1:65378-88872 GCA_932364175.1 Eruca vesicaria subsp. sativa | reverse complement strand
TAAAACCCGACGATCGTTTTATAAAACTCGAGAATCGTTTTATAAAACTCGAGAATCGTTTTATAAAACTCGAGAAGCCGTTTTATAAAACCCGAACATCGTTTTATAAAACTCGAGAAATGATTTTATAAAACTCGAGAATCGTTTTATAAAATTTGAGAAGCCGTTTTATAAAGCTCGAGAATCGTTTTATAAAACTCGAGAAGCTGTTTTATAAAACCCGACGATCGTTTTATAAAACTCGAGAAATCATTTTATAAAACTCGAGAATCGTTTTATAAAACTCGAGAAGCCGTTTTATAAAGCTCGAGAATCGTTTTATAAAACTCGAGAAGCCGTTTTATAAAACCCGACGGTCGTTTTATAAAACTCAAGAAATCATTTTATAAAATTCGAGAATCGTTTTATAAAGCTCGAGAATCGTTTTATAAAACTCGAGAAGCCGTTTTATAAAACCCGACGGTCGTTTTATAAAACTCAAGAAATCATTTTATAAAATTCGAGAATCGTTTTATAAAACTCGAGAAGCCGTTTTAAAAAACCCGAAGATCGTTTTATAAAACTCGAGAAGCCATTTTATAAAACCCGAAGATCGTTTTATAAAACTCGAGAATCGTTTTACGAAACCGCAAAAAACCGAAACAGCCGTAAAACGCGAACTAGTCACAACTAGTTCGCCCATGGGCGAACTAAGCCAAGCCAGCTTAGTACGCCGATGGGCGAACTAGGAGACACTCTACTAGTTCGCCCATCGGAGAACTAAGCCGGCCCGGCTTAGTTCGCCGATGGGCGAACTAGAGACTTCTCGGATATCCCGTGCCTCGATCTCCCGCATTCCCGATTCGAAACTTACGTCTTTCGACAAGGTCGCGTTCTAAACCACGGCCGAAACATCTCCCGTTCCATCTCGATCCGACCTACCGTTCGAGTTTTACGATAAAAACCGTAAAACTTTGCTTTCCCGGAAAGAACTCGAGGAAATCGTATAAAACGGCAACGGTTAAACGAAACACCGAACATTGCCTAAACTATATGATGTATTCGAGATTTCTCGCTGAAATCATAAAAACGCGTTTTTAATAAAAACGCCGAGTAAGTCGTAAAAAACGTGTTTTTAATAAAAAGTCGAGTAAATCGTAAAACCTTGCGATTAACTCGAGTAATTTATTAAAAACGACGTCAGATGAGGAGACGATCCCGTAAAAAGTCGGAAAACGGATTTATCGCAAAACGGCCCGAAAGGACCTAAAACGCGATAAAAACCCATCTCGCGATTTCAATGGAATCTAACCCGCAGATTTGATAACGTTTTGACGGTTTACTCGCAGGAGGAAAATAAAAGTCAAGTTTAAAGATAAAAGGAAGTTTTGAAGAAAAATAGAAGATTTCCGCGGAAGAAAAGGAAGGATCGAGAAAAATGGAAAATTCCCGATATAGTCGAATCTGGGCGAAATGGAAAGACCGAATGACCAAGGCGAGGAGTACATAAATAGGAGGTCTAGGGCAGAAGCAAGGGACACGAGTTTTCAGAGCTTTCACCACCAAACTTAGCATTTAGGAATATGTCCGTTTTCGTTATCGAGCTGCGTCTCAACTACGGTTTTAGTCTTAGATTGTTAGAACTAGGAATTTCGCCGACGTCTCACGCAGCTAAGGCAACTCTCGTTGTAACCATTCTTACGCGAATTCGGAATAAGAATCCTTCTTGCTCTCAATCTTGTTTTTCTTTTTATATCTTTCAATTTATTCATATTAATCGCGTTCTTGGTTACTTGTCGTTGGCTTTCGCAGAGATCCTGTTCCTCTGGAAAGTTAGGGTTTTCCTAAGTTTCCTTATTTAACGGAAATCGACAGGTGTGAATTTTGGTTCCCACATTTTGGCGCTAGAAGGAGGGGGGGTCGGATTACTCTTACTCATAGCCGCAAAACGCTTGACCAAAACGTTGTCTGGATGTATGAAAGACAAAGTCGCAACTCGCAAAAAGACGCTGGTAAAGCAACTCCAGCAGCGACTGCTCCTACAGCAAACGCTCGCGCAAACGCTGTAATACTCAACAAAATCGAAAACCTAATCGCGACTTTTCGCCACGGAAAGAGCAACAAAACAGGCTCACGATTTCTATCTCAGATCACTAAGGGCAACGATAAAATCTATCAAACCCCATAGTGTTTTTCTTATTTCCAAGTTGGACAAATCTCACGCGTTAAGAAAAAGACGTTTTCTGAGAACCTTTCGGAAAAATAAAACTTGCTCTCCTAGAAACCGCGGAACAAACCGTAACTTACTCGCGAAATAAATCCTAGGATACTCGCGGAAAACCCTAGGCTGTTCGCGGAAAAATCCTTAGGTGACTCGCAGAAAAACCGTAGGTTATTCGCGGCAAAACCCTAGGTTGTTCGCGAAAAACCCTAGGTTACTCGTGGAAAAAGCCTTAGGTGACTCGCGGAAAAACCGTAGGTTATTCGCGGCAAAACCCTAGGTTGTTTGCGGAAAAACCCTAGGTTACTCACGGAGAAAGCCCTAGGTTACTCACGGAGAAAGCCCCAGGTTACTCGCGGAAAAACCCTAGGTTATTCGCGACAAAAACCTAGATTGCTCACGGAAGAACCTTAGGCTACTCGCAGAATCGGGCAATACTATCCAGCCGAAAAGACGGTGAGTTGGCCAAGCAACCTAGCTTGCCATCTTGGCGAGCTGACCGGCTTTCCACCTCGTCCTAGAGGCACTGAATTTTCCCCGAGGGTCCGCACAATCCAACTCGTAGCTACGGCTAGCCTGATCATACTCTAAACAATAATCGCACTGCTTTTCGTTTCGTCTCAATCAGACTTTCCGTTGAGACTCTACGACGAAAACAAATCAACTCGACGAATCGAGATCACCCGCGCCAAGCGTCTTAGCTCGCCGAACGTAGAGCTAAACCAAGCGTCTTAGCTCGCCGAATGTAGAGCTAAACCCAGCGTCTTAGCTCGCCGAATGTAGAGCTAAACCAAGCGTCTTAGCTCGCCGAACGTAGAGCTGAACCAAGCGCCTAGCTCGCCCGAGAGACGCTGACTTTGCCCCAAGGGTTCTTACCATCCGGATCGCCACACGGCGAGCTGAAAGGGTTCACCCGACTTGCCCTACGTCGAGCTGAACCAATCCTCGAGTTTCTCTCTCGAGTCTTGATCACGCTGATTCTCGTTTCGACTCAATCGGAATTTCCATTGGGATTTTACGATAAAACCGCAAAGACTTGTTTCTTCGTATAAGTTCGAATCAATCGTCTAAAACGGCAACGGTTGACTTAAAACCAAAGTTGCCTAAACTATACGAGAAATCTGAACTCTCTAAACCTAATCCGATTTTACGAAACTATGCCACGCTAAGTCGAAAACATCCAATCATAAATACATGATTGATTTTTTCGATATACAAAGCGCACCTAGTCGGTCAAATAAAACCAGCAGTACGAAGAAACAAGAACACGAGCTCCGATGGCTAAGTCTTCTCCCGCTCCGATACTCTCGCTGGTAATTCGTCGAAGACCGGTAGGTCAAAAGATGAAGAACAAAGAATAGACGACCCCAAATCATCGATGAAGTTAAGGTATGTCCGATTCGAAAAGTTTATTAGACTTCTAATTTCTCGTAGGTAAGAAACGAAAAAGTCTTGTAAACTGCCAAGAAACCTAGAGAACTTAGAATTTAGAAGATAGTCTAGCATGCTAAGTCGTAAGCAATTTTTGTCTATCTCGATTTGTTGTTCTCTAACCATTCAGGCATAACTCGCAAACCGATCAATCTCTCGTACAACCGAGAAACGATCGCTACGCATTCGAACGTGCTCATTTCCTGAAAGAAAGAAGGAGCTAGAGATGCTGACGTCGTCTTAAAACCGACTCGATCCTAGAAGTTTTCGTAAATCAGACATACTCCAAATCATCTCCGATCCATCATGGTCTTTAATCGACTCGGATTGTCGATCATCCCAATTCTTCAAACGAAACTCGTCTTTCTTCTTTCGCCGAACATTTTTCCTCGCATCAAGAAAACGCTTTCTAAAATAAGCGGAAAAATATTCGGACGAGGCAACGCCTCGTCGAAATCATCCCAAAAGCAAACGACAATCTAAAAACGTCTAAGCGCTAAAGACTGACCCAAACCGTCTGGGAAATAATCTCGAGGAATATACAGCATCTCTCGTCGCAATCATGCGGTTAGAAAATCTCTGCGAAACTTCAGAGCGGAACTCGATGATTTGCCGAACTCATAAAGATCTTCTCGAACTTGATAAAACAAGTATAAGAGTCAAAAAATTATACGAGAAATCTTTAGGTGTCAAAGCACTGATCTTATTTTCCGTCGAACCAAGTGAGTCACGGAATAATATCAAGAACATTTGCGGCAAAAAGAAAAATCGAGAACACAAAGCAGCAATCGAGAACATGTCCTTCCTATTGCTGGGTCATGTGATTCATTCCGTCCGAGAAACCCGCTAAAACATTTTGCGACCAGATCTCGTTTAAATAACTTTTGGTAAAACTCCGCGAGTGACTCCGAAAAAACCATCACCGAAGAATCAAAAACTAAGCGGAAAGGTTTCTCCAAAAATCTGCGGAAACATTCTTAACCCAATGCGTCGTGCTGATTTACTAAATTCATCGACCGTTACTTACGCGAGAAATCCTTCGTATAGTCAGGATCATGTCATAATGAAGTAACTTTCGAAAATGAACGTAACAGGTTGTGCGAAAAGTACTTTCCTTATAGCGAAAACCAAGCTATACGATCTGGCACTGGGCGGCCAATCTAAACTTTGCCTCCTCGCGACACGATCTGAAAGATCTCATTCTTTAGCCCATCGGTTCACGAGCATCCGCTCTCATTCCTCCCGTTTACATTCGAGAATGAGACCGCCCCGCAAACGACTCCGCACGAGCTATACATCGAGCTTCTTAGGCTCTGTCTCCCTCGAGTAAAAAAAAAAAAAAAAACAACTTCCATACAAAGGAAAGTTTATACGAAACTTTCATCGTATAAATCAAACCTACAACGAAAAAACGTTTTCTACAACCACGGGCATACTTGGCATATCAAGCTCGACAAACGTTACTTGGCTATTGTCCGATCACGCTTCACTTCAATGGCAGGTTTACAAACCGACTCGACCTTTTCGATAGCACGAAAGTGTCGCGGTCTAATCCTCTACCAAATACGACCTTGGCTGTGCGGCTGAACACGACCTTCACGCCAAGCCAATACATTCAACGGATAATGCAAAATTGTCGAGAATCGGCTAAGTTCTGTATTCTCGCGATTCACTCTACTCCCGAAGCAAGTTGCCTACAAAATCCGACGTATAAGAAAACACTCGTACCAGAGCTCCTAAAGCCGTACGAATCTCGGAAGGTCAACACTTCACAAAGCACCGTAACGAAAAACGTTTCGTTCGGGGAAACAACTTACACGAGCTCTCGGTCCTAATTGCTCTAGCACAAATCATAAAACTACCTAACATCCAAACAGGAATGTAAGTTTTAATTGCGAATACCCGCAAACGAACCAAAGTGTTCTTGCAAAGCAGGGGTAAAACAAAACCCTCGCAACACCGCGCAACATCTTCGAGCCCACAAACGTTCCGAACACGAAACGCGGCATCTAAAATAAAAACCGACTTTCGGCACTGCGAGACGTCGCAGACGCCCGGAGATTAGTTTTTCGACATAAAACCCTTCCTCGATAAAGTCATTTTCTTGGAAGACCTAAAAGTCCGTCCGCGACTATAAAAATTACGCAAAACTTCTTAACTTACGTATCCTTCGCGAAGGCCAAAACAACGTACACATTTATCGCCTAAGAATTTTGTTGCTGATTACAACAAACTCGCAACAGTCCTAAACAAACTTAAGTTATCTCGCAGAGATAGCTCTCGAACACCCGACACAAGGGTAATAGCGCTATAAAAGAAATCCAAACTTTTGGTCAGCACTTCCGGGAAACTAAGAAATTGTTCCCGGTGAGATGTTCGGTTCCAACCAGACGAATCATATAAGCCGAGAACCTATCGCGGATTTTAAATCGGTATGGAATCAGGTTAAAATCGCAACAGGCAAAACGAAAGCCGACTAGTCATCGCATAGCCTCAATCCGAAAGTAATCCTAGGTCTTGCCCTAAACCCAGCACACTGGTCGCTAACGTCTCAAGGCATGAATCGAGATCCTAAAGGCATGTCTCTTCGTCTATATCTAAACGCTCACTCGATTTACTAAACATCCTAAAACGAGCAAACGAACAAGGCGATACACTAAGGGAAAAAGGAATGCGAGACGACAACTCGCAGACCTNTCCGAAAGTAATCCTAGGTCTTGCCCTAAACCCAGCACACTGGTCGCTAACGTCTCAAGGCATGAATCGAGATCCTAAAGGCATGTCTCTTCGTCTATATCTAAACGCTCACTCGATTTACTAAACATCCTAAAACGAGCAAACGAACAAGGCGATACACTAAGGGAAAAAGGAATGCGAGACGACAACTCGCAGACCTCCCTCAATATCAACTCATAATCTTCCCGCTACATTCATACGAATAAAAACACGCTCTTAAAAATGCAAACTGATAAAGCCGCAAAAGTGGCAGGGAATCAGAGCCGCACACGGCCAGTCCAGAAACTATAACGGCCACGCTCAGCCAGACCAAACGGCCTACGAGGCTAGTCTCAACGCCGGCAAAGGTCAAGATGCCATCGACATCAATATGCTCGATAAACATATAACGAGACCGTAAAGGTCTTGCTGGGAAACAGGTCATACGAACCTTAACTCCGAAATGAACTACGAAAGGCTTGATCCCCTCAAAAGGGTACGTAGGCAGCCTTCACAAGGCGCAGCCCTAATCTTAAATGCTTTCCGCTCCCTGGAGAGTGGAAATTTCACTTTCAACAGACCTTTCCGACCATTAATTCCGCCTAACTTAAATAAAACTGGTTAACCACTTGCAAGAACCTTACGCTAAAGGCTCTAGATTCTTACGAGCTGGGGGGCTAACTGTTGGGGTCAAAATCGGTACGACGGAATTAATAGCCAAAACTCCCCGCAAAAATATAAAATGAATAGTTTTATAAAACCCGAAGAGTCGTTTTATAAAACTCGAGAATCATTTTATAAAACTCGAGAATCGTTTTATAAAACTCGAGAAGCCGTTTTATAAAACTCGAGAATCGTTTTATAAAACTCGAGAAGCCGTTTTATAAAACTCGAGAATCGTTTTATAGAACTCGAGAATCATTTTATAAAACTCAAAAAGCCGTTTTATAAAACACGACGATCGTTTTATAAAACACGACGATCGTTTTATAAAACTCGAGAATCGTTTTATAAAACTCGAGAATCGTTTTATAAAACTCGAGAAGCCATTTTATAAAACCCGAAGATCGTTTTATAAAACTCGAGAAATGATTTTATAAAACTCGAGAATCGTTTTATAAAATTCGAGAAGCCGTTTTATAAAGCTCGAGAATCGTTTTATAAAACTCGAGAAGCCGTTTTATAAAACCCGACGATCGTTTTATAAAACTCGAGAAATCATTTTATAAAACTCTAGAATCGTTTTATAAAACTCGAGAAGCCGTTTTATAAGGCTCGAGAATCGTTTTATAAAACTCGAGAAGCCGTTTTATAAAACCCGACGGTCGTTTTATAAAACTCAAGAAATCATTTTATAAAATTCGAGAATCGTTTTACGAAACCGCAAAAAAACCGAAACAGCCGTAAAACGCGAACTAGTTACAACTAGTTCGCCCATGGGCGAACTAAGCCAAGCCAGCTTAGTTCGCCGATGGGCGAACTAGGAGACACTCTACTAGTTCGCCCATCGGCGAACTAAGAGATACTCATCTAGTTCGCCCATAGGCGAACTAAGCCGGCCCGGCTTAGTTCGCTGATGGGCGAACTAAGAGGTACTCATCTAGTTCGCCCATCGGCGAACTAAGCCGGCCCGGCTTAGTTCGTCGATGGGCGAACTAAGAGATGCTCTCTAGTTCGCCCATCGGCGAACTAGAGACTTCTCGGATATCCCGCGCCTCGATCTCCCGCATTCCCGATTGGAAACTTACGTCTTTCGACAAGGTCGCGTTCTAAACCACGGCCGAAACATCTCCCGTTCCATCTCGATCCGACCTACCATTCGAGTTTTACGATAAAAACCGTAAAACTTCGCTTTCTCGGAAGGAACTCGAGGAAATCGTATAAAACGGCAATGGTTAAACGAAACACCGAACATTGCCTAAACTATACGATTTATTCGAGATTTCTCGTTGAAATCATAAAAATGCGTTTTTAATAAAAAACGCCGAGTAAGTCGTAAAAAACGTGTTTTTAATAAAAAGTCGAGTAAATCGTAAAACCTTGCAATTAACTCGAGTAATTTATTAAAAACAACGTCAGATCAGGAGACGATCCCATAAAAAGTCGGAAAACGGATTTATCGCAAAACGGCCCGGAAGGACCTATAACGCGATAAAAACCCATCTCGCGATTTCAACGGAATCTAACCCGCAGATTTGATAACGTTTTGACGGTTTACTCGCAGGAGGAAAATAAAAGTCAAGTTTAAAGATAAAAGGAAGGTTTGAAGAAAAATAGAAGATTTCCGCGGAAGAAAAGGAAGGATCGAGAAAAATGGAAAATTCCCGATATAGTCGAATCTGGGCGAAATGGAAAGACCGAATGACCAAGGCGNGGTTTACTCGCAGGAGGAAAATAAAAGTCAAGTTTAAAGATAAAAGGAAGGTTTGAAGAAAAATAGAAGATTTCCGCGGAAGAAAAGGAAGGATCGAGAAAAATGGAAAATTCCCGATATAGTCGAATCTGGGCGAAATGGAAAGACCGAATGACCAAGGCGAGGAGTATATAAATAGGAGGTCTAGGGCAGAAGCAAGGGACACGAGTTTTCAGAGCTTTCACCACCAAACTTAGCATTTAGGAATATTTCCGTTTTCGTTATCGAGCTGCATCTCAACTAGGGTTTTAGTCTTAGATTGTTAGAACTAGGAATTTCGCCGACGGCTCACGCAGCTAAGGCAACTCTCGTTGTAACCATTCTTACGCGAATTCGGAATAAGAATCCTTCTTGCTCTCAATCTAGTTTTTCTTTTTATATCTTTCAATTTATTCATATTAATCGCGTTCTTGGTTACTTGTCGTTGGCTTTCGCAGAGATCCGGTTCCTCTGGAAACTTAGGGTTTTCCTAAGTTTCCTTATTTAACGGAAATCGACAGGTTGAATTTCGGTTCCCACAACTTCTCTCTAGAAATATTTTAAGATGTCTTCTTCCCAAGGTGATCAACAAAACTGTGAGGTCCCATCCAATGACAACCCTACGGAGCATCCGCAGGATGCTCGGATTTCTGATTTTCTCTTGTTTCAAGACGAGATGGACCGTAGCGATGCTGAGGAAGATGCTGTGTCGGACGACGTACCTTTGGTAGATCCATCCGTCCTTGTGAGAGAGGTCAAGGCTATTTTGGACGAAACGACCGATATGGCAGCGGATTCTTCGACGGGCGCTACTATCGAACCGTCAGGTGCGCCTGCTGTTTCGCCCCTCCTTGCAGCCGAAAATGTTGCTACTTCTGCTGAGGTCGGAATAGCCGTAGCTCCCCCCACGGTGGAGTCGGTCGTGTCTCCGACCATGGGCGAACCGGTTGTGACTCTTACTGCTGTCGAATCAGTCACGACTCCTGCCGCAGTTGGACCGGCTGCAGCTCCTGCTGCGGCTGATCCAGTCACGATTCTAAGGCCTCCTGCTCCGGACAAGAGGGTGATTGTCCTGGGACTTCCGGCGCTTAGTGCGACGCTGCCCGCTTCAGCGAAAGGCCGCAAGAGAACTCGTCCGAACCCTGATGTTCCCGCGAGAAAGAGAGCCGTGAAGGGTTCCGAGACCGGAACTTCGTCAAGCAAGACACCGAGCTTGATGTCGATGTCGCAGCAGCGTACCAAGGTACAGGTTCGCAAACATACGTTTTCAAGAATATATTCGTAGCTGACCATCTTTCTTGATTTTTCCAGTTTGTTTTGTTGATCGATGGGATGATCAAAGAATGTGGGTTCGAAGTTGAGCGTTTAGCCAAGGAGTTAGCCGTGTCACAGGAAAGGTCGGCTCAGCTCGAGGGGAAACTGAAGGCGATAGAAGATGTGCGTTCCACGGAGGTGTCTTGATTCGAAGCTCGGATTAGCGATCTGGAGCGCGATCTTGGAAAGACCGCGGTCTCTCTGATCAAGGCGAAGGATGGAAAGAAATCCAAGGCTTCGGAGCTGCGTAGACTTCAGCGCAAGATGAAGAGTTTCGAGGAATCAGCTGTCCGTGTGACTGAAAGATCTATTCCTGTCGAGGGAAGTGATTCCGAGCGGACTCTTGCTTCCGTACCTCAGCCTGATGCGGACAATGGCGACGACCCGGAGGTTGATGTCGAAGGCGAAGGTAATGCGATGGATGAGGATGAGGCTCCGCATGCGGAGGATGTTTGAAATTACAGTCTCTTACGAGACTTTCTTTTAAAAATTAGATTTTTATGTATTTGGCCGAGTGCGGATTTTGTACTTGTTCGGGACTGGCCTTCTATGGCTTTGAATCCCTTTTTGCTTCGGCAACTTTTTATTTTCGTAATGGATAATCGGTTTTTATTTAAACCTTCTTTTCTGAGTTGATATTGCGGGAGGTCCGCGAGTTGTCGTCTCGCATTCCGTTCCCTTAGTAGATCGCCTTGTTCGTTTGCCCGTTGTAGGATGTTTGGTAAATCGAGTGAGCGTTTAGATATAGACGAAGAGACATGCCTTTAGGATCTCGATTCATGCCTTGAGACGTTAGCGACCAGTGTGCTGGGTTTAGGGCAAGACCTAGGTTTACTTTCGGATTAAGGCTGTGCGATGACTAGTCGGCTTNATTACCCTTGTGTCGGGTGTTCGAGAGCTATCTCTGCGAGATAACTTAAGTTTGTTTAAGACTGTTGCGAGTTCGTTGTGATCAGCAGCGAACTATTTTTAAGCGATAGATGTTTGCGCAGTTTGGGCCTTCGCGAAGGATACGTGTGTTAAGAAGTTTTGCGTATTTTATAGTCGCGGACGGACTGTTTGTTGTTTTTGAAGAGGAACGTTTTTCCGAACATTGGCGACGTCTCGCTACTTTCAGAATTTTGTTTTTTCTTTCGATGCGTTTGCCGAAAAAGTTTGTGAAATTTCGAGTTTTGAAATTTTGGGAGTATACGAGTATACGTATACTCACCTACTCCCCCCCTTTTGAACGAGGGGGACAGCTGGTCTTGTCTTGAGACAAGATGCCTACGTACCCTTTCGAGGGGATCAAGCCGTCTTGTAGTTCAGTGTTCTGCGGGCGCGCCGCCTAATGATAGTATTTTTTGAGGTGCATCGCGTTCCAGGATCTGGGAATTTTGATGTCCTGCATGTTTGCGATTTCGTATGCTCCGGGTCGGACTACTTTTATGACCTTTTACGGTCCTTCCCAGTTTGCTCCTAGTTTACCGGCGTTTCGTTATGCGGTGTTCTGGAAGACTTTCCGTAAGACTAGCTCGCCTTCGTGAAATCTGCGGTTACGTACGTTTGCGTTATAGTACTTTGCGGCCGCTTGCTGGTAATTTTGAATTCGAACGAGTGCCTGATCCCGCTGTTCGTTAATCAGGTCGAGTTCGTCGAGAAGCATTAAATTGTTCGCCTCTTCTCTTTCTGGGAGCAGTCTTCTACGTACTCCTGGAAATTTAACTTCCGCGGGAATCATGCATTCCGTTCCGTATACGAGAGCGAAAGGAGTTTCGCCCGTTGCTCGCCTCGGGGTTGTGCGGTGCGACCATAAAACTCCTTCGAGTTCTTCGGCCCACTTTCCCTTTTTGGCATCGAGGCGTTTTTTGAGGCCGTCGAGGATAGTTTTATTAATAGTCTTGGCTTGTCCGTTGCCTTGGGGATATCTTGGAGTCGATTTGGTTAATCGTATTTTCCATTTTTCGCAAAAGGCTTCGAATCTAGTCGAGATAAATTGAGATCCATTATCCGTCACGATTTCGTATGGTACTCCGTGTCTACAGACTATGTTCCTCCATACGAAGCTTTCTACCTGGGCGTCTTTGATGCTTGCGTAAGAATCGGCTTCGACCCATTTAGAGAAGAACTCGGTCAGAACAAGAAGGAAGCTTTTTTGTTTTGACGCGTGCATTGGCCCGACTATATCCATTGACCACCGCATGAACGGGTACGGTGCCGAGATAGATGAAAGGACCTCGGCAGGTTGGTGAATAGTCGGTGCATGCCACTGGCACTTCTCGCATTTTCGCGAAAAAATTTCGCAATCTTTTACCATTGTTGGCCAGAAATATCCGTGGCGCTTATTTTTTATTGCGAGGGATCTTCCGCCAGAATGGTTTCCGCAAGATCCGGAGTGCACTTCTTGCATAACCCGCCGCACTTTCTCCCCTTGCACGCAAGTCATCAGTGGTCCGGAGAACCTCCATTTGTAAAGTTCTCCGTCCATCATGACATACCGCGCGGCCTGGGTTTTTATCTTTCGGGCCGCCATTTTTCCGGTGGAAGTTCTCCGTTGGTTATGTATGCGAGAATCGGTTCCATCCACGGACGATCGAATCCGTAATCGGACTGATCTTTGGCTGGGTGGCTTTCCTCCATATCGTCCTCTGGTTCGTTGATCAGGTTTACGATTATGGGCGGTCCGATGCTAGGGTGTTCGATGAACTCAACGGGAATTACCCTGCTCATACCAGGATCCGAGCTGGATTCTAGGGCGGCCAAGGCGTCTGCCTGGGCGTTCTCCGCTAGAGGGATTCTAGTCAAGGCGAATCGATCGAACTTCTGGGCTAAATTTTTAACCAAGATCAGATATGCTTCCATTCTTTCGTCCCTTGCTTCGTATTCTCCGCTGAATTGACTAGCCACTAGCTGGGAGTCGAAGTACGCGTGAAGATTATGAATCTTCAATCCGTGAGCTAGTCGTAATCCCGCGATCAGGGCCTCATATTCGGCCTTGTTGTTCGAAGCGTGGAAAATTAATCGGAATGATTGTTCCAATAATTCTCCCGTCGGGGATGCAAGTCGGATGCCAATCCCAGAACCTTGTTTGGACGAGGATCCGTCAACGTATAAGATCCAGGTCGAGGTCGGTTCTCGGTTGGACGTGCTTCCCGTCGGGAGTTCCACTATGAAGTCTGCGAGTACTTGTGATTTTGCGCAAGTCTTTGCGCGATATTCAATATCGTACTCACTCAGCTCGATCGCCCATTTTGCTAATCTCCCCGATTGGCTGGGACTGTGCAAAATGGTGCGGAGAGGAAATGAAGTGGGCACGACGATGGTGTGAGATTGGAAATACGGTCTAAGTTTTCTTGCGGACATGACTACGGCCAGAGCCAATTTCTCAATCATCGGGTATCGCGTCTCCGCGTCCAGTAGTGTCTTGCTTACGTAGAAGATCGGCTTTTGTTCGCCGCGTTCTTCCCGGATAAGGACGCCACTTACGGCGGTTGTTGATACCGCGATATAGAGGAATAATAGTTCTCCTTCTACGGGTTTCGCGAGTACTGGCGGGGTAGCTAGGTAATGTTTCAGCTGTTGGAAAGCTTTCTCGCATTCCTCTGACCATTCGAACTTTTTGTTTCCCTTCAATGTCTCGTAGAAAGGTAGACATTTGTCCGTTGATCGCGAGATAAAACGGTTAAGTGCTGCGACCCTGTCGGTCAGCCTTTGTACTTCGCGTTTCGTCCTGGGAGAGACCATCTCTATCAGCGCCGTGATCTGTTTCGGGTTAGCCTCGATCCCGCGGTAAGTGACGAGGTAACCTAGAAATTCTCCGGACGCAACGGCAAGCCGACACTTTGCCGGTTATGAAGGTTGAGCCTCTCGAAACATTCTTGGAGGTGTACGACATGGTCTTGCTCTTCGAGTGATTTCACGAGCATGTCGTCGATGTATACTTCCATTGTTTTTCCAAGTTGTTCGGAGAACATTCGGTTGACGAGTCGTTGATAAGTCGCGCCAGCATTCTTTAGACCGAAAGGCATCACTTTATAGCAATAGGTTCCATGATCGGCTATAAATGCGGTTTTCTCCCGATCGTCGGGATTCATCATGATCTGATTGTATCCCGGGAAGGCGTCCATGAAAGATAAGAGTTTGTTGCCCATGGTTGCCTCGACTAAGCGGTCAATGTGCGGCAGCGGATAGCTATCTTTCGGACACGCTTTATTGAGATTGGTGAAATCTACGCAGACTCGCCATTTTCCGTTCTTTTTCTTTACGACAACGGGATTGGCGAGCCAGTCAGGATACCGAACTTCCGTGATCGATCCTACTTTGAGGAGTCTGTCGACTTCGCTGCTGACCGCTTCGGCGCGTTCCGGCCCCAGTTTTCGTCTTTTTTGTTTGACGGGTTTGGATGTCGGGTCAACGTTGAGTTCATGACATGTGATGTTTATGTCGATCCTTGGCATATCTTCCGCAGTCCAAGCGAACGTGTTCGAGTTTCTTTTTAGACATGTCAGGAGTTCGACTTTTAAGGTCTCGCTCAGGTTCGCACCGATTTCGACACAGCGTTCTGGAAAATTCTCGTCGATGCATACCGAGATGACGGGTTCGCAGGTTGGCTCGCGTTTACCTTCCAAAGCCTCGGCCGCTCGCAACTGCCAGAAGAGTTCCGTTTTATCTTGCTCTGGGGCGTTGTCGAGGNCTTTTAAGGTCTCGCTCAGGTTCGCACCGATTTCGACACAGCGTTCTGGAAAATTCTCGTCGATGCATACCGAGATGACGGGTTCGCAGGTTGGCTCGCGTTTACCTTCCAAAGCCTCGGCCGCTCGCAACTGCCAGAAGAGTTCCGTTTTATCTTGCTCTGGGGCGTTGTCGAGGGACGTCGACTTCTTTTTCTTTTTCGAAGAGATATCGGCCGGCAGATTTTTTCGTTTTAAATCTGCGGCGTAGCAAACCTGCGAGGTTCGTCGATTCCCCCATATAGTCTCGATTCTGTTCGGAGTCGGGAACTTGAGACACATATGGTACGTCGATGGAATCGCTTGCATCGAATTTAACCACGGTGTCCCTACGATTGCGTTGTAAGACATAGGTCGGTCGACGACTTCGAACTCGACGTTTTTCACTATGCTCCCGGCGCGAACTGCCAAGTTGATCGTTCCGAGGGTCATAGTAATTTCTCCCGAGAGTCCTACTAGCGGGCTTACATTTTCCGCGATTTCAGACAGATCGATTTCCATTCTCTCGAGAGTATTTTTGAAGATGATATCAGCCGAGCTTCCGGTATCGACTAATATCCTCGCGACATCCATATTCCGGATCGTCAGCTCAATAACGAGAAGATCGTTGAGAGGTTTGACCGAGTCGATCGTTGCTCTTTTCTCGAACGAGATGATGTCGCCGTTCAGATTAGGCATGTTATTTCTCAATCGTTTTAGCGATTATTGTGTAAGAGAATCCGACCCCCCCCCCCCCTCCTTCTAGCGCCAAACTGTGGGAACCGAAATCCACACTGTCGATTTTCCGTCAAATATGGAAACTTAGGATGAAACCCTAATTTTCCCGAGGTCCTGGATCTCTGCGAAAATCACTAAAACAAACGAATTCAAAAGAATATGGACGAACAATGAATAACAGAGAGTAAGAAATTGTATGAAAGCTTTTATTAAATTAGATTCGACAACTGTTACAAGAAGAATTGAAGAACTTAGACGTCGAAGCGTTCTAAGGATCTGAATTGCTAGTCTAAACGCTAAGTCCTAAATTCCTAAGCTAACAGCCGTCTTTTTAGGTCAGATTTTCGCCCCCCTCTTCTCCCCTACGCCTCTGGTTTATATACTCCTTTCCTTGACGGTTCGATCTTTCCATTTTGTCCGGACTTGAGTGTTTCGGGAATCTTCCATTTTTCTCGATCCTTCCTTTTCTTCTGCGGAAATCTTCTATTTATCTTCAAACTTTCCTTTTATCTTCGAACTTGACATTTATCTTCCTTCTGCGAGTAAACCGTCAAAACGTTATTGAATCTTCGGGTTAGATTCCGTTAAGATCGCGAGATGGGTTTTTATCGCGTTTTAGGTCCTTCCGGGCCGTTTTGCAATAAATCCGTTTTCCGACTTTTTATGGGATCGTTTCCTGACCTGACATCGTTTTTAATAAATTCCTCGAGTTAATCGTAAGGTTTTACGATTTACTCGACTTTTTATTAAAAACATGTTTTTTACGATTTACTCGACGTTTTTTTTTTAAAACACGTTTTTTTACGATTTACTCGAGAAATCTCGAATAAATCGTATTGTTTAGGCAATGTTCGGTGTTTCGTTTAACCGTTTCCGTTTTATACGATTTCTTCGAGTTCTTTATCGAGAAATCAAAGTTTTACGGTTTTTATTGTAAAACTCGAACGATAAGTCGGATCGAGATGGAACGGGAGATGTTTCGGCCGTGGTTCAGAACGCGACCGTGTCGAAAGACGTAAGTTTCGAATTGGGAATGCGGGAGATCGAGGCGCGGGACATCCGGGAAATCTCTAGTTCGCCCATCGGCGAACTAAGCCGGCCCGGCTTAGTTCGCCGATGGGCGAACTAGTTGAGTGCTTCCTAGTTCGCCCATCGGCGAACTAAGCCGGGCCGGCTTAGTTCGCCGATGGGCGAACTAGCCGAGTGCCTCTTAGTTCGCCCATCGGCGAACTAAGCCGGTTCGGCTTAGTTCGCCGATGGGCGAACTAGTCGTGAGTAGTTCGCTTTTTACGGCTGTTTCGGTTTTTTTGCGTTTCGTAAAACGATTCTTCGAGTTTTATAAAACGATTCTTCGAGTTTAATAAAAATATTCTCGAGTTTTATAAAACGATTCTTCGAATTTTATAAAACGATTCTTCGAGTTTTATAAAACGATCCTTCGAGTTTTATAAAACGATTCTTCGAGTTTTATAAAACGATTCTTCGAGTTTTATAAAACGATTCTTCGAGTTTTATAAAACGATTCTCGAGTTTTATAAAACGATTCTTTGAGTTTTATAAAACGATTCTTCGAGTTTTATAAAACGATTCTTCGAGTTTTATAAAACGATTCTCGAGTTTTATAAAACGATTCTTCGAGTTTTATAAAACGATTCTTCGAGTTTTATAAAACGATTCTTCGAGTTTTATAAAATGATTCTCGAGTTTTATAAAACGATTCTCGAGTTTTATAAAACGATTTTTCGAATTTTTTAAAAAGATTCTCGAGTTTTATAAAACGATTCTTCGAGTTTTATAAAACGATTCTTCGAGTTTTATAAAACGATTCTCAAGTTTCATTAAAACGACTTTCTGTTTTAATAAATGACTTTTGCGGAAAGTAACGATTCCAGAAGTTATCGTAGACGTTGATTTCGAGATTACGGTTTTTGACACCAACAAAATATATAATTTTTAGAAAAAAAAAATCATTGTAGTTGATAATGTGATATTATAGTTCGGTTATCACTTCTATAAATGATTAGAGTATTTTTAATATTTAAAATATCATATATCATCTAACTATATATTATTTGAGCAGTTACTTTAATGATTTTTGCTTAGGTGTCGCTCATAGGCGAAATTCAGAATTAATTCTTTTAATTTTATTCATTGTTGGTATTTAAATTTATATTTATTTAAATAAAGTTTTTAAAAGGAACAAGTCATACAATTACCTAATCTAATTTATGTTACCAAATAAACAATCGAACATCTTAAATTTAAAAGAATTGACTTAATTTTTTGTGTTGAAACAATTGATTATCATATATTGCATTATATAAATTTATAATATAAATATGAATAATATGATACTACATAAACAGTTATATAAACGTTTTTTAAAAAATTATATTTATAGTGGCTACAATAGATCACATATTGCAGAAAACTAATAAATAGAAACATAATAATATTTCTACTTATTAAATATACTGTACATATATTATAAAAATATGTCAAATGAATGCAAAAACGTCAAATATATAATTTTTAAAAATTCCAAATCATTGTAATTGACGATGTGATATTATTATGGTTCAGTTATCACTTCTATAAATGATTAGTGTATTTTTTATATTTTAAAATATTTTATCTCATCGTCATATATATATTAATTGAGAAAAGTCACTTTAGTGAATTTTGCTTATGTGTCAATCATAGGTGCAATGTAGAATTAATTCTCTTAATTTGAATGGTTGTTGATATTTGAATTTTTATTTATTTAATTAAAATTTCAAAAAGGAAACTAATCCTAAAATTACCTAATCTAATATATATTACCAAACAAACAATTAACCACTTTAAATACATATAAATTAACAAAATTTGTTTGTAGAAATAATTAAATATTACAGCTTCCATTATAAAAAAGTAGAATATACATATAAATACATATTGTATTATAGAAACACATATCTAATATTTTTAAAAAATATTTCTATTAATAGTGAATAAATAAATCATATATTACAGAAAGCTAATTAACCTAAACCTAATAACATTTCTTATACTCACTCACTCACTATATATATATATATATATATATATATATATATATGAAATATGTCATATGAATGCAAAATACTCAAATATACAATTTAAAAAAATCCAATTTTTCAGAGACAAATGTTGATAGTATAGTTGAGTTATCACTATCAAAAATGATTTATGTATTTTAATATTTTTACAAAAATATGTGGTAAGTCGTTTTAAAAATATATAGATAAATGACAACGTTTATTAATTGAAAAAATTAGAACATTATCTTAATCTGAGACTAGATTTAATACTCTATTCCTATAAGGCTTATAGCTTTGATTACAATAAAATTATATACTAAGTCATTTAAAATAATATCAATCAATGAAATTTTTATTATGTTATAAAATTAATAAAATTGGAACATTATATTAATAGGAGACTAGAGTTAATACTCTGTTCATGTAATTCATATAGCTTTGAGTATAATACAATTGGTATTTTTATTTTTAATAAGAAAAAAGAAAGGAGACATAAATGAAAGCATGAGTGGAGAATAATAAAGCTTTTTTTTGTATTCTTCGTTATTTTTTATTTTCTAAAACATATGTTTTTATTTTTATACCGAAATATATTTTTATGTATTACTATAATTGTAAGCTAATTATTTTTAGGTGTTTATACAACATCAAGAAAAAATGAGTAAGTTGATAAATATAAATGATGATTTCTGAAACTGTTAATGTCGAAAATGCAAAATATAATGTAAAGTAAATGTAAAA
This sequence comes from Eruca vesicaria subsp. sativa, assembly GCA_932364175.1. Taxonomy (NCBI): domain Eukaryota; kingdom Viridiplantae; phylum Streptophyta; class Magnoliopsida; order Brassicales; family Brassicaceae; genus Eruca; species Eruca vesicaria. Next base: position 69,591 of record CAKOAT010058377.1, on the reverse strand, counting down.
TGTATTTTTTTAAATAATGATATTTATATTTTGGTAGAATAATCATTTAAAATGTATGATAACAAAGTTCTAACAAAATTTATTTAAATAGAAACATGTTATTTTGATATATTAAAATTGTTGAATCTCATGTTTATATTAAGTATCTATGTCTAAAATAATGAAATCACATCATTTAAAATTTAGGTATTTTTATGATATATAATTAGTTTACCTTTTTTGAAACACAATTAATCAGATTTACTTAAAATATGTATGTTTTGAAGTAAAATAAAAAATGAAAAAAATACTTTTATAAGATATTTAAAAGTTTTTATTGAAACTTTTGGTCAAATGCATCATTTTTTTATAAGATATGTGATGATTGAAGAGAATTTAATAAGAAATTAGTTTGGTTAACCAATTGTGAGTTTTATGTTGAACAGTAAATAAAAAAATATGTGAGAGAGGGAAGGGAGAGAGAGAGGGAGAGATGGTGATGATGAGGATGAGAGTAAGGGTTATGATCAGGATGAAAATAAGAGTGAATGTAAGTGAAGACTGAATGTAAGTGAGATAGATTTTGAAATCATTTATTAATATTACTAATATTATGTGAGAGAGTTTTGAAGATTTAACAAAATTTGGTGAAACTTTGCAACGAAAGAAGGATAGATAGGGTTTAAAATTAAGTATTGAGGGTTATAGTGAGGATGAAGGTAAAAGAGTGAATATAAGTGATTGTGAGAGAGTGAATGTAAATTTGAAAGATTTTGAGATTATTTGATCAACCGAAAGAAAGAAAGGACAAAAGAGCGAGAGATGTATAAAGAGAGACAAAATGAACTAGATAGAGAGATACAAAAAGAGACATAGTGAATGTGTGTGAAAAGAAAAACAAAATAAATAAGATAGAAAATACAGAGAAAAACGGAGTAACTTTGTAAGAGAGAAATAGAGTTACAATATTTATATACTCACACTAAATTTTATACATGTAATATGTGGATTATATTAAGGTTCGCACAGGCGTGCAGGCGACTCACCTAGTCATTATTTATATGAGGACCCATAAGATTAGTATGAAAAACCTAATCCCCATTCTGATTTCCCTTCAACAGATACCTAAGAACGGAAACATACCATATCCACAGATGAAAACAACAGTAAACCCTCGAATCTTGAAAATCTCCAAATCGAATCCTCCGCCCCCTTATTCCGTTCCTTTACCGAAAAATCCAGCATATCTCCATCATATCTAGCCGCATTGTTCGCTTTATTGTACAAATCGATCACTTCGATACCAACTTCCAAAAGCCAATCCACCAGAAAATCTTGACATGCACAGAGGAGATCTCTGACGAAAGAATCCCCATTAATACCAGTATCACCAATGTAAACAGACCGTAAAAAGAGCTGAGATTTCATCTTGATCACCGAATCCTTGAAATCACCATCTCGGAGGCGTTTATATTTTTCCGTTATTTTATTAATCGTGCTTCACAGTTTGAAAAAATGACTATCATTTTATGTGAAACTGAAAGATTAAGTAACAAATATGTCAAAACATTTTTTACAATTGTAAATTTAAAATAGATCATTTCATAGTTCAGACAAACCTTTTTTACCAACTGTAATTATTTGTCGCTTTATTTTATCAAAACAAAAAATTTGGTGAAATTTCTCAAAATCGTTTTTGAGGTAAATAGTTCTCTTTTTTTACAGCGAACGGCCATTCTATTACTCAAACTTTAGGTGGTCTGGGTAACCAAACCGGAATATAACAACCAATAAAAAATAACTCCCTATGGAAGGATCTAGTAGGCTTAGCTAAAAAATCTGATTTTACGCCCGTGGTACATGAGTGATCTTGAAGTCTGGCAAACATACCTGCAGAGTCTCTAGTTCCTTTGCAAAGCTTGGCCAATCATGAGGCTCCTTGATCATGGCAATCAGTTATTTAAAATCCGTTCCAAAGTTCTGACATATCGAGTGTTGGAGCATATTCTCTATCGCCCATCGCAGTGCAGCTACTTCTGAATGCAGAACTGATTCGCATCTAATGAAATTTCTTGTCTCCATAAGTTGAAACTTCCCAAAGCTATAAATCCAAGCCCATCCACTTCCACTTAATTGTGATGTGGAAGTCCATGACTCGTCTAGCATGCAGATATTACCCAAACCTATGGCTTGGGGTTCTTTGAAACTCTGATTTTGAAGCATTGGTGCCACCGTCTCGTTTGCATTAAACCATGCTTGGCATTCACTCTCAGCATAATGAACTAGCTCTAATGGATCTCGATCTATCCCCCTAATTTTTCTTTCATTCTGGGCCTTCCAAATATATCAGATTATCCAGGGATAAGGGTCTATGTCTAGTTCTGGTTCGACAATGATGTTCTTCCTCCAGAAAAGAAAATTATATTAGCGTAGATATTACGAACCGGGAAGATATCTTGACTTGTCGGAGTCCCTGAAAGGGACCATATTTGAAGAGCTGGCGGGCACTCGAAAATGGCGTGAGTTATAGATTCTTCTGATTCTCCACATCTTGGGCAATAGTTGTCGCACGTCATGTTACGCCGTACTAAGTTTCTCGTTATTGCTACATGACCTGTTATCAATTGCCATATAAGATGATATATCTTCTTGGGCGCTTTTATCTTCCAAGCAAAGGCTTGAAGCTTAGTGATACTTGGCTCAAGCACTTCCTTTTCTTCCTCTACCTTTAATAAGTTTTGAGCTACCCAATATACAGATTTAACCGTGTACTTACCATCAAAACTATTAAAAGAGGAATACAAATAAGAATTGACCCTAAATTTTCCTATATAATGCCATTGAGTTAGTAACTATTAATTAAGAAAATTATTTATTAACTCCACATAATATTCATAATATCTATGATATTACCAAAAATAGCTTAATTGTTCCTTATTTTTAGCTACTAGCTAAATGGAAAATATATCAATCTCTTAATTTCAGTTTGTATTATTAACTTATCATGTTTTAATTCTTTAAAGTTTTTTAAAAATTGTGTATAGAAAAATGAAAATCCAAAATTGTTTTTAATTGAAAACATAAACGAAAATATCGAATTTACAATTAAATTCTATATTGTTTACAAATCATATATGATATACATTGAACATTACATTTTAGTTAAATAGATTCATATGCCCACTATGCATTTTTTTTTGCTTTTTAATTCAGTAATGTCTTTCATCATACATTTAAAAAAAAAAAGAAAAAATGTTTAAATATTAGTGGGCATGATTGTATTAGCCATTTTGAAGCTAATAAAATTAATAAATAGCATTCAGAAAATAAAACATTCAATACAACATTCACTAAATAATAAATGATTAAATGATTCCATCCTCAAAACCTTACACAAATCTCAACCTTCTAAATGCTCTATCCAACTTTAAGTATTAAACCATAAATTCCTATTTTATATATTTTACTGGCATTTGAAAATGTTGTTTCTTGAATTTTTTTTATTTACTAAATTTAAAATTAATTATTGTTTAAATCTACCTAAAAACAATTGTCATTATTTATTAGTAATAACTAAAAAATAGAGACCATGTAATAATAGTCAATTTATATAATAAATAAATATAAAATTAATATGTACTGTATTATTTTACAGATATGTTCCTATAACTAATAGTCCAATACAATTCGAATACTGATAAAAAAATTTGGATGATAAAATTAACTGTTCAAACACAAAATAAAATTACTTCATATAAACTATAAAATTATTAGTGTTGCATATTAAACAATTCTTTAGTATAGGTAAATTTTAAAAATATATACTACAATAAAGTAAAAAAAAATCTATATAAAAATGAACAAAAATCTGCGCGGACGCGCGAATCCCATCCTAGTTCCTAGTATAACTCCAGCAAAATGTATCATGACGATGAGTTGAACTTATGACCAAACTTCTTATGAGAGGTATATCCTCCGGACTTACATAATTCTCCAATAAACCAATATCACATTCCTTTGAGGCCTGAATACTAAGGTCACTGACTCTCATATTTGGATGTAGAGATGGGGCTAAAGGGGTAGCCGGCCTAGCTGGTGTTGTAGGGACCCACGGATCCTCCCACATCTTGACTTCATATCTAGAATGTATCTTCTGTCGAATTCCCAATAGTAGTAGCTCTCGTGCGGCAGAAAGACTAGTCCACACATAAGATGGACTGCTTATAGAGTTCGC
>CAKOAT010058377.1:1605-59657 GCA_932364175.1 Eruca vesicaria subsp. sativa | reverse complement strand
CAGGTTGTGGTAGCTCTGGTTGGCAAGCACCAGAGCAGCTTCTTCTTTTTTTTTTTTTTGAATGAAAGCTAAATTTATTCATCAAAAAAGCCTTTATACACAAGTGTCTACTTTTTTGCTTAGAAAGCTAAAAAAAAAAAACCAAGGTCGCCAAACACGAGCTGTAGACATGTTTAGTTTAGGGTGTATCCTCTTTTACTCCATAACTGGTTGTAAGCATCCATTTGGAGATGATCTTGAACGTGATGTCAATATCGTGAATAACAAAGTTGACTTATTTCTAGTAGAGCATGTTCCCGAAGCTTCAGGCCTGATATATCACTTATTAAATCCAAACCCAGATTTGCGGTAATGGTCATTTTCCTCTCTTCTCTATGACTAAGAACTCACTCAAGAAAAACAATTCTTTTGTGGCTACTTGTTATTTGCAGTCCTAGTGCAACAGAAGTATTGCTCCATCCAATGTTCTGGAACCCAGAGATGAGACTGTCTTTTCTCCGGGATGCTAGTGACCGTGTAGAGCTTGAAAACAGAGAGGCTGATTCTGAAATCTTGAAAGCAATGGAGAGTACAGCTCCAGTGGCTATAGGAGGGAATTGGAATGAAAAGCTAGAACCTATCTTCATTACAAACATCGGACGATACAGGCGTTACAAATATGACAGTATCCGTGACTTGTTACGTGTCATTAGAAATAAACTCAATCATCACCGAGAACTTCCTTCAGAGATCCAGGTTTGTCTTTTAAGTAAAACCGTCAAAAGACTGTTACAGACATGAGCTTAAACTGATTGTTTTGAAACTTTTAATGTCTTAGGAACTTGTTGGAACGGTTCCAGAAGGATTCGACGAGTACTTTTCTGTTCGGTTTCCGAAATTGCTAATTGAAGTCTACAGAGTCATCTCTGTACATTGCAAGGAAGAAGAACTATTCAGAAAGTACTTCAAATGCAACAACATATAAATAACCAATTCGCTCTCTAACCCTTGTTTGTAATCCATGTTGGTTATCCCTTATATACTAAAACACAAGTCACTCAACCAATAATATACTGCCACATAGATTAAACATAAAAAATAATTTAAATTACAAAAACAAAAATGAATGCAGAGGTTAGCATTCCTAATTACGCGTCCATTTATTTATTTAGACAAAATCAGAAATATTTTATTAGTCCACTAAAGGGACAGTTCGTCCTTCCAATCCCACGATCACCATTCACCAGCAATCTCCTGAAAACTTTTTTTTTTTTCATCTGAATATATATATTGAAAGAAGGAGGCATACAACCACATACAAACACCATCAAGTTTATCACTTTCAAGAGTCCACAACGAAGGCCAAAAACAAAAGCAACACAGATAAACACCTAATCATAAGATTAGAACCAGCTTGCGCAGAAAGGTATTCGGTCAGGAGTATTAGAGGGACCGACTTTCATTAACAAAGAACTCAAATAGCCAAGACGGGTGGCCTGAAGCCACATACGATTGCATCCTCCCCTGTCTTGTCACACTTTGAGCAATGAAAGCCGCCCCTCTATTCTCCTCCGGCCTAGCAAACTGTAATTTAAACTCCTCCATCAAGGCAAGGCTCCTACTCAACTCCTCCGCTTCATATCTAAGCACCGGCCAGTGGTGAGGTTTCTGGATTGCCATGGCTAATTCTTTAAAGTCCCCTGCAAAAACCACTCTATTATAGTGCATACTCGTCATGCTTTCCACCGCCCATCCAAATGAGACAAACCTCGCCATATCTAATCTCTCAATCTCCGAGAAAGCTCTTCTACCATGGCTAATCACTACACCTCTATGATTTCTTAACACCCAAGCTACACCCAAAAGTTTTCTATCTTTGACCCATTCAAAGGCCACATTGCATAAAAGCCATCCTTGACACGGTGGTGTCCAACGCCCCACAGGAGCCTTCTCCCTTATCTCAATCTTTTCCGTCATGATTTCCTCAATACTTTGCGCCAAGTACCACTCATCAGCCTCCTTTCTTGCTTTGATCTGAATCTCCTCTGGGGTCCATCTCACCCCTTTAAAGAAGAAATCATTTCTGCTTTTCCAGATCAACCAAAGCAACCACGGCCAAGAGCGTTTATCCTCAACTTCACCTCTCACCTCTGACATAATATTCATAAGGTAATTGATGTTGTTAAAAACATTCCTATTCTGGAACTCAAATTCCGGTTGAGGAATCCCAGATAGCGCCCACACATATTTCGCTACCTTACATTGAAAGAGAACATGATGAATGGACTCACCATCCCTACCACACAGTTGACATCTATCATCTCCTTTGATTCCTCTACTTCTCACCAGATCAGCCACCGGGAGAGCATCACTAAGAGCTTTCCAAATAAAAATTCTGATTTTTGGAACAGTGAGTACCTTCCATATCTTCTCCTTGATAGGGTTCAGAGACGGCAGGCAAAAGACCTCGGGGTGGTTCTCCTTGATCTTTAAGTTAGTCGCTATCTCATAGGCAGAGCGGACAGAGAGATTCCCACTTCTATTAAGTTTCCACGTGAAGGAGTCATTCCTAGAGACTATAGGTTGCTTGGCACTTATCAATAGAACATCCCCTGCCACAAATATGTTATTCAAAGCTTGAGGATCCCATCTTCTTGTGCTACTATCGATCAGAGAACTAACCCTGAGGTTAACCTCAAAGCTGGTGTTCTTAATCCATGGAGCCCTCAATCCCGTAACCGGATCATCTACCCACTTATCTATCCACACTCTTGTATTTCTGCCATCTCCAATCTGCCATTTCAACCCTTTCTCCAGGAGCTCTCTTCCAAAGACAATACTTCTCCACGCAAAGGAAGGTTTTGACCCTAAAGAAGCACTTAGGAACTCACCCTGAAGGTAGTATCTGCTTTTTATGAATCTGGCCATTAGACACTCAGGTTGGTTCAAGAGTTTCCACCCCTGTTTAGCCAGCATAGCTTGATTAAAACACTCAAGGTCTTTAAACCCCAACCCACCAAGCTGTTTCGGTAAGCACATTTTTTCCCATGAAACCCAATGGATCTTCTTAAGGTGAGAAGAGGAGCTCCACCAAAAGTTAGCCATAAGGCTATTCAATCCATTAATGACTGATAAAGTTAGCCATAAGGTTATTCAATCCATTAATCTCCTGAAAACTACCTATATTTTTAACTACTTATTAATTTATTATCGTGTGACCGTTTGTTAACTAACACATCTCCTGAAAATACATTTTCTCCTTTTCTCTGATTTACAAACCCGATGTGAGCATGTTTGCTTCTTCTCCAAGGTATTTGTTAATTCATGTCATGTTTTTGTTCTTGCATCATCTCTTATTTATTTATTTTTTAAGTTCTTGCTTCATCTCTTTGGATCTCACTATTTTCTTTATTTTCTACTGTAGCGTTTATTAATCAAGATTCACTCCTCCATGCAAAGTTTTTTCAACAGACTCAAGCTTTGTTTTTTTCAAAAATCCAGAAGTATGAGATAGAGGTGAAAAATGAATATATTAAAGTTTTTTACTTTCTATTTTGTTCCTCTTCAAAACTCTATATCTGTTTTGTAGCTTTTGCATGCTTGAAAAAAATACATCCCACTGGTCACTGCTAGATTACAGGTAAATATGTTCTGCCTGTTTCATAATAGTAGTCTTAGCTAAAATCATACAGATTAAAAAATATATTTTTTTGTGTAACATACAGATTAAAAAGTTATTAATTTTTAAAGTATTATTTAATATATAGATTAGATATAATTGAATCATTCATAAATAAGTCTACATAATTTGATTGGTCACACTATATTTAATAAATGTAAAAGTTACCTAGAAATGTGAAAACTATTTACAGTTTCAAACAAAAAATTCTCTAAAATTACTTACAATATAATATGAAACATAGGGGTTATTTAGAAATGTGAAAACTATTTAAAATTTGAAAAACAATTCTCTAAAATTACTTACAATGTGAAATATGAAACAGAGGGGTTAGTATTTTACTGACCTTTTTATCATAATAAATCACCATATTTTTTTCTGGTTTCGATGAGATTGGTATTTTTTTTTGTTCTGGAAAACAATAAAATCATGAATAACACATGTGATGTCATTCTTTTTGTGATTTTAGTTAACGGAAAATTTTGCGTTTTGTTGATAGTTTACTTGAATAGGAAGTATATATTTTTTGGTTTATTTACCATGTATGTTGAGAAAAAAATGTGAGAGAGCATATTTTTATTAATATAATTTAAAAAGCTTTTTATGTTAGTAGTGACTATCAAACTATCAAAATGAGATTTAATATTCTTGGTTTATTTATCTATGGTGTCACGAGTTAATAAAATATATAAATAAATAATAATAATTTGTTTTGATATTTTGAGAGTCATTACAATTTGTGATTAGATAATTTAGTAAACAATAAAATTGACCCGTGCATACAGGCTCGGCCCAGGGCACAGGCGAAAGAAGCCTTTGCTTAGGGCCCAAAACATTTTCAAGCCAATTTAAGCTGAAATCTATAAAAAAAAAAAAAAAAAAAATTTACAAAGGAAAAGGGCTCAATTTTTTAATTGGAATGGGGCATTTGGTGGGAATGGGCCGGCCCTGCGTGCATAGCACGGGAGATAATACTAGTTGCTATATATTACACAAATTAACTGCTATCAAAATTAATTGCAACTTGAATTACTAATCTATGTATATATATTTCACGTAAGAAGTATGTTTCAACTGACACTCTGCAACAAAATAAGATATGTACTAGCATTAATCCCGTGCATACCCACGGTAATAATTTTGTTTAACAAATAAAACCAAATTTTAGTTATACATATGTAACAAAAATAACTTTGGCTTATGAGAAAGAGATGAGTATACATAAAAATTAATAAAATATGTTAATACATTTATAATTGTCTCACCAAAAACATATAAAATCAATTTAAATTTTCATATAAAATTTCACACTGATTTAAATTTTCTCGTTGAGTACAACTATTAGTTTAAAGCTCTCATGTTTTACCTTTTTCTAGCTTGTTTAACATGTAGTTTATGGGTTCTTTGCTTTATTATATCCATTAATTTATTTACTATACTACATCTTCAAACAAAAACAACCTTACTAATCAAACAAAAAATACTAGCATATAAAAGAGAAACATCAATCTATGAAAGCAAACCATGAAGTAAAAATCAGTAAACAATGGGAAAATAAATAAATCTACTAACATACTGTAAATGATAAGCTATACATAATACACAACTAAGCCATGTAAACTCGATTAAAACTGTCGTCATGGTATGTTGATGTGAAAGCATAGTTGAGTAATTAAATGTATATGCGAGGAAGAGAACCATCAAAATACCTTTGAGATTAAAAACATTTATGAATTTGATTGTCTGAATGCATATTTTCTTGGCATTTGATGTTGTAGAATAATTTTAGATATCAAACACCTGAAACAAAAACAAAAGTTGATAGCAGCGAGTCAGCGACGATAGACCAATTTATCAAGAAACTGAAACAATTAACACGACATGTAGTTAATATATACAGATCTCTGTTAATTTTGTTTCAAATTTTATTCATTGTTCTTATGGAAGCACCAGTTTTCATCTTCAACACTTTGTATTTCTCTCGTTCCTAGGACTATACATAAACCTTGTTTTTACTGAAAATCTGAAACATCTATACTATTAAAGCAAAATTCCTTATAGGATTCTGCCATTATTTTTTGAGTTAGTTACAAAAGAATGCCATTAACATTTAATTTTAATAGAATTATTATTTTATTTAAACTAAAAACAGAATATTCTCTATATTTGTGCTAAATAATACTTTCCATGTTTTATCAAAGATAATAATTATATTTTCTCTGCAAATGATTTTCCCTATTTAATTTGAATTTCATTTTTGTGCGCATAATATTATTTAACGTTCAAATATGAATAAATACATGAAAGTCATTTTAAAAATTATTTACTGTGTCATTTGTACATAATATCTATATTCCAGTTTTGAGTATTCAAAAATAGTTTAAAACTTATGATAGGATTAAATATTAGATATAAAAATAAAAAATTTATCCTAGGTTATTAATAACGAGAAGAAACTATTGTCATATCAATAATTTTTTTTTCTATTACCATTTTTCAATTTCTGTGAATGATATAATAAAATTTTCATCAAATTCTTAGGAATTACAAGTTTTTTAATTTTATATAATATTCAAACGTATGAATTATTTAATCAAAATTTTTGAACTATAAGCAGATTTTTGAATTTTTAACAGATCATCAGATATCGGATCATGGATTAATAACGGATTTTTTTAGATTTTTATTGGATTTTATCGGATTTTTAGTTAACAAAAGTTTCTAGATCTATTGGTTTAACCATGGGTTGAGGTTTGATATAACTACACTACTTAAAAATCAAACCTTATAAATTGTAAGAGAACAATTTTTTATGAAATATTAATAAAATAAATTTTAAATTTCTTATTTTCTAATATATGTTATAAAATAAATCAGTTTTATTAGAATTTTAAAAATATTCCCGCGCTTTTAAAGCACGGGTCAAATCTAGTCTTCTCTATTAAAATAGAAGTATAATTTGTATCTACTATAAAATAGTCATACTAGAGTCATATATTCAGTTACATTTTTAATTATTTACATTAGTTTATTTAATATATAACATTTCTAAATAATAATGAGGATATAAATAACAAATCTACTTAACTGTAAATTTAAATTTTAGTTTTAGTAATAACAAAATCTATTGAAAATATCTAACAAAATCGTTTCAAAATATAAATGTTTTTATTTAATGCACTTACTAATGTCGTAATTAGTAGTACAATATTATTATAAATAAATTTTGATTAAAATTTTGTTATAAACAAAATATAATAAAGTTAGATGATAATTTTATAAATATTATAGGTATAGCCTATATTGTACTAAAATAGAAGCAATAGATGAATTACATATCCAAATTATATTAAATTGGTAAATTAATATATTTTGAAAAATACTTTCATTTAAATAAATAAATAAAATAGCATTCACCGTTTAAGTTGACCAAAATATCATTCACCTTTTAAAATAATTAAAATTTGTAAATTATGTAACAAATTTTAGAAAAATGAAAATTGTTATCATATGTTAAATATTTATATATATGACTATAAACTATATATTTATTTTCTTTTAAAAATGACAGCAATATATTATATAAAAATATAATATAATATTTATATTTATAAAATGAAAAATTACCCGCACGGATTTGCGGGTTAAAATCTAGTTTAACTTACAGAGGAAAAATGTTTTTCCAAGAGTGTTTTCGATATATATATGTTATATACAGCAGGGATAAGCTTACCGTTTTACAAAGACCTTCATCTGATTTTACCACGTCAACGTCTTATTTTTATCTTCTTCATCCTCTCTTTCTGGTTGGTTCCATGAAATTAGGGGTGGGACGGATTGGATATCCGGGATATTTTGAGATATCCGGATCCGGATTCGGCGAATCCGTAAAATTGCTATCTGGATCTGGATTCGGGCCCTCCGGATATTCAGGGTCCGGATATCCATACTAAAATTCGAATACCCGCGGATATCCGGACCCGTTTTTCTTTTAAAAACATCAAAATTAAAATTTAAAAATTAAGTATTTATTTATTATATTAAAAAAAATATTATTTTGCAAAAGGTTAACATAAAATAAAATAATTTAATAATAAAATTGAGTTTTTGTTATTTTAAATAAAAAATATATAATATACCTATATAAATATAAATACATTTTAAATATTTTAAAAATATTTAGTGGGCCGAGTCCGGTTCTGGATATCCGGACTAAAAATTTCACTATCCGGATTAGGATCCGGATTCGCCGGATCTGTAAAATCACTATCCGTATCCGGACCCCCCGGATATCCGTTTTTTCGTAGCGGATCGGAGCGGATCCCAGATCGGATAGCGGATAACAGATATTAAGTCCCAGCCCTACGTGAAACCTCTTTATTATGATGAATCTCCAGAAATTCATATAATTCAGATCCACTCTTTCTTAAACCTTTTTGGCCCTTAAGGCCTTAACCGGTTCAGATGAGAAGCAATAAGGTTCTCCCGACAAACTGTACACAGATAGAGTCATTGGGATATATGAGTTGTTGAGATCCGTTAACTCTGCTCTGGTTTGAAACATTCAGTATAATTTTAATTTTGAATAAGGGTTTTGAAATCAAAGTAGGAGAATATTTCTGTTATGATGATTTGAGGCTTTTCTACTGTCTACATATTGAATCTGAAAAGAAATAGGATTATAGGAATAAGGAAAATTGAAAATAACAAGATCGTGGCCAAAATTTGCATCGTGGACCATGGATTGTTTCCAGAAACAATGATACAGTTTTTTTCTTAACCATTATCTGCATTTGTTTATATTTTATTTTTAATTTGAAAACATAGCTTACGTAGCACAATATTATTGGTTAGGTGACTTGCACTTTAGAATATAAGAGATATTGAAATGTTTGTTTTCTTAAAATCTTGCAGAAATACTCTTACAAATTGGTATTTTAATATTCAGGAACAGTGGAAAAGAAAGACAATTTCCAAACGCGTTATAGAACTAAGAGCAACATTAGTGGTAAGCTCTCACTAAATCTCTAATACATGAAATAATAAAAAATAATTAGATCTCAACCTGCGCAACCGCGCGGGTATTTGTTTTCATTTATTTTTATATAAATATTTTTTTTACTTCTAAATTGATATATATTATATAAGGTGTGTATATTGAAAATGATGATTAATTATTATATAGTATAGATTAATTATTGTTAGAAAATGATGATTTTGTTATTTTTAAAAATAAACTATATAATTTTTAAAGTTAACATCAAAAATATATAAATATTAACTTATACTATTACAATATTAAATTATATAAGTTTAAATTAAACATGTATTTTACTATAATATCTATAAATCTAATGGATCATCTAATTTGTATTAGTCCATATGAAATATTTTTAGAAAACAACTAGATTTTGACCCGCCCTTTCAAAGAATATGTATATTTTTTGTTTTAATTCTTTTGAAAAAAAATAATTTTTATTATTATGTTTTTTGTAATTGTATTTATGTTTAATCATTTATCAAATAAACTTAGTGTTATTATATAAATGAGTAATAAATAGTTGGACCAAACATTTCTCAATTGGTCATGATCATGATTTAATAGAATACTAGATTCTAACCCGCTATCCAGAGGGCGGGGATATTCTTTGTTTTAAATATCTTTTTAGAAATTTAAATTTTATATTTGTGTTTTTCATTATAATCATTTTGTTTTTTCTTTTAATTATCTTTGTGTTTTTTTTTTTGTAATCATATATGTAAACTTTTTTTTTTAAATCATTACTAAGAATATTGATAATGTAATAAATTAGTGATGTTGCATAACTATGTGCTTATGACATAACAATTTCACACATTAATTTTTTATTTAATCATAAATAGATATTGTAAATACTGATGATTAGTTATTTTGTATATTTGATTTCTGGAATGGGTAATCGTAATTTTATCATGAATTAGTTGATTTATACTTTTGGTAAACTTTTTAAATATGGTAATAACGCATATTTTACATTTAATATTAATATTTATTTATGGTAAATAAAAATAAAATATGGTAATAACTCATACATCATCTTTAAAATAAATATATTCAAATATAACATTAGAAATTTGGAAATATTATTCATTTTTATATTATAGAATTTGTGTTACTAAAGTTTTCAAAAACTGCTACAATTTTTTTAAAAATATAAATGTCTAATCGTAAAATCATTAGTTTCTTATATATCCAAAAATATTGTAAATACTGTTTATTTTACTAACCTTTATCATAAAAATCAAATCAGCATTTTTTTATAAAGTTTTTGCTTAATTTCTTCCTGGTTGTTTTTTTGTTCTCGCAAAAATAAAATGTCATGATGAAAACACTTATAGTATCATTATTCTTGTGATTCTATTGAAAGACCACTTGAATAGCATTATATATTTCTTGTTTTTTTTTTGACAATTCTTTCCTCGTTTATTTACCAAATCAACATGTTTTAGAATCGAAAATTGAATTCTTTTTATATAAGATATATAATCCAAAAAATCATAAATTATATTTTACACTCAGAATGCAAGGAAATTGGTATTTTAAAAATATTTACAGCCCAGAGAATAAGGAGTTTCATATTATAGTGAATTTCTCAAATAAATAAAAAAATATAATGAATTTCTAGCACAAGTAGGAAGAGGAAAATATTATACGGATATGTATTTATAAGAAAGCAGATATCAATTTTTCATGGAACTGAAAACAAACTTCTTTTTTTCTACGTTGTTGTTAAAAATTGAATTGAATGTAGTTTGATTTAAGCAGATCGGCTACAAAAGTGTATATACCCAATTCCTCATTTAATAAAACATTACAGTAAATGAGTTAGTGTCTGTTTATTTAAGCACAATGAATTTGGGAATCTTGCAACCAAATAAAATGATTTTTTTTTGTGCAACCAAAATTTCCGAAATAGAATTCACATCCAAATGTTCCATATTGGGGTACACCGCCAAATACCTCGCAAGGGATTTCACCTCTAACCACTTCACAATGGATATATCACCAAATGTCCCATGATGGAGTGTGCTTCAAAATTTATAACAATAGGATTTATCACCAAGTATTCGACAATAGATACTACATCTGATGTTCCACAATGTGGTTCATCACCAACCACTCATCAATAAAACATAATTTTACTATAGAAACTATTAATATCGTTGTATTATAAAACTTATTAAGTTTATTTTAAGAGTACAGTTCTAAAGAACCTTAAATAATTAAATCTAAAGTTTGTATCGTTGTTTAAGAAATTGGTGAAGCACAAGATTCAAAGAAAATATTGGTAACCAGTTTCTAATCTTTCAATATATACGAGTTTGATATTATATTAGAAAAAGTAACCCGTAAATAATAAGGATTAACGGTGACAAAAAACAAACCTTGGAACACCACTAGATCCAGCAAGAGGAAAAAATTTCAGAGATATGGTTTATATGAAGGAGTACTTTAGGGATATAATTTTGACGGTGATTTGTGAGGTTATTTATATTAAGAGAAATTTTAGGGTTTTTAACGGTTGAATGGAATATTTAATCAGTAAACATTTTCATTATTGGACAGGGAATATGGCAAATTTTTATGGCGATATCTTATAATTTCATATCAGCCTCTAATGATCGAAAGTCCCAAACTTAACTTTCGTAGATTTTTAATAAAATAATAACACTGTATTTAAAAACAAACTAAAAATGACATAAAAATACAAATAAATTAATCAGATTCTTCATCACTTAATTCGATATCAGGATTTCCATCTTCAGCCTCTAAACCAAGTTCTTCCTCTTTCATATAATCAATATCCTGACCATCTACATATGCTAGTGTCTCAACGTAAACTGGATCAACATTATCAATTTGAGCAACGTTTTCATATTGCATAGCTGAAAATTTCAAAAATTTGCAGACCAACACTTTTCCCTTTGGGTGTATTACAATTGCTTATTTCCAGTTTTGATCATTTTTCTACCTCATCTGTGGATATGGAACATAACATACTTGACCTTCTTGTCAACCCAAAATAGATGGGTCATATTTACCATGATGTTTGCCAAGATTAACATTGATAATCCATGAATTGTTTATTTGTACGCCCCTCTCAGCTGTTGAATCATACCAGTGACATTTGAAAATTACAACTTTAAGATGTACTGGTCAAAAATTTCTTTTAATACTCCATAGAAATCAAGTTCTTCACTTGAGCTACAAGATGTTCTTCCCTTAACACAAACTCAAGAATTTTCATTCTTTTTATCTTTTCCATGGTCGAATGTGTGAGATAGATATCCCAGACAAAAATACATTGGTCAACAAGTACCTTTTATCATTGGGCCATATATAAGTGTCCGCAAACATTTTGGATATGAATCATCCTTTGAAGTTCCTCCTCCTGATTTGTATAAACATAAAAAATTAATTTTAAAAAAATTAAGAATCTATCATAAATAATAATAAAGCTTTACATGAGTTTGTAGCCAGTTTGAAAATCTCTAATCTTTAAGCTTGATTAGATTGTCTTCAGTTATCCCAAGATAAGAAGCATTCATACTCTCATCAAACAACCTACATAAAAACCACCATGAATGATGACAATGTCTTATATATTCATTAAATAAAAACTTACTTTATGTGCCTTTAGTTTTGTGTACCTTTCAGATGGTCTTAGTTCCTTGCAGTTAAGCTGGACATATGTATGTGCGATGTGGTGGTCTTTATCTTGAATCTTTAACTCCTTTTGTGGTTTGGAAAAAAATGTATGTTATATAAGTACATCGATCATCATGATTTCCTCCATCATAGCGTCAATCTTCTGCTTGAAATTTTGTTTGATGTGTAATTCAAATTAATAAGAACTGAAAGTTGAAATTTCTTCTTTAATGTATTTTTCAACAATAGAACCTTCAAATTTTTCCTTCTTTCTAAATTTTTATTTATTTAGATGTCCCATGTGTCTTTCAAAAATATACATCCATCGAAACTGAACAGGTCCTCCAAATATAGCTTCATGTGCCAAATGAATCACCTATATATTAATAAAGAAACATTTAAAAATTTCTAACATGTGGTATGTTAATTTTTCTTATGTGGCGGTTTAAGAATCAATTGAAAATTTTGTTAGTCCAAAATTACATTGCTACGGAATGTTATACTATATAGTATGTTCATTATTGACCATTCATTTATCAAATTGATATGTATTATATACTATTTCCTTAAATAAAACCTATGTCATTACCTAATATGATTAAGATATATATGTCAATTAATGATTTTATGGAATAAAGAATTGCTAACAATGTGTATATTTTCTATCATTTTAATTTAATTTTTGGATTATTAAAATAAACTACACAATTACATTAATCATATAATAAAATTTTGATTTTTTGTATATGTTGTATTTTGAATTTTTCAAAATGAGTATGAATTATTAAAAATATTAAAAGTCTCACAATAACTTTTATGATTAAGGTTTAAAATTTTCTCTATGATAAGATGCATTTATTATAAAATCATACGAATAAATAATTTTATGTTAATAGGTTTTTATGTTAATATATATATATATCAGACGTTTAGATTAAACTATAAATCATATGAAAATACATATTTATATTTTTGATATTTGCATTGAACATATATTGAAAATTTAATATTTTTAATTTTGAAATCTTCATTTTTCACTGATTATAAATTATTGAAACCACTAAACATTCCACATTAAAAAAATTCGTTTGTATAAAATTTTGTTACATAAGTATGAGCAGAAACCTCATTTAATAAATATCCATATTAAAAATCTAAAATTCATTTAATAAATATCCATATTAAAAGTATTCTATATATCGATGTTAACATCATTTAAATTTAATTATATATCATATACAATAGATAAGATTGATTGTTTTGATTATTTACCCTAAAATGATTGCGAATAAACCAAAGCGCTCATTTTATTTATATGCACACACCAATTTATTACATAATAGTAACTGATTTCTTAGTTATTTAATATATAATTATTATTTTATTATATTATAATACGCAGAAAAACATAAAATAAATAATAAATATAAACTATTCATTTTGACAAGATGCGGATCTTAACCTAAGTATATATCTCTAAAATAATTGTAAATCTTTAATATTTTCTAAATCTAAGGCTAAAATAAAAGGACAAAATGAGAATAAACTCATTGATCAATATTTATATCGAGTAATAGTCAACATGAAAAAAACGAAACACAAAAGAGAAAAATATTGAAGATGCTTAAGATTGACACGTGAACGTAAACTTCTAATACCATAATTAAATTTTAAATTTCTAAATCATGATAACCAAGTTGACATAGTTTCATTGTAACCAAATAGTCAGCCTGAGATTCTTCGGCCTAAACGTTAGATTCTTATGTGATAATTGATTTTTTGACCTAAATAATTTTAAAAATGAGATCAGCTCATCAATAAAATAATTATATAATTAACAAAAAAAATTTAAAACAATTGTTTAAGGGCTAAAATAATAATTTGATCAAGAGTATAAATTTTATTTTTCTATACTATATTACTTAAATAATGTTCATATAAATTCATTATGTGTAAAGCGCATGTCTTATCCTAGTTGCTAAATATTCCATAATGATGGAGGGAAATTTTTCTCCAAATCACAAAGAACAATGTGTATGTTCGATCAAATACTGCAACATTCTCTTTATGCAATGTCTTTGAACAAAGATTACGAAAAAACAAGCTAACACCTATGAAACATATTACAAAATAAATTAGAATTAAAAAATACAAGTGAAAGAAACATATACGGGAACGTGTCTAAAGCCTTAACGTGTTAACATAATTAAATTAAAAGATGCAAAATCATCTAACCAACTAAAATTATACAGAGCATTATGAATTCAAATCAGAACATAGTTTCTTAGCATATATAAGAACTCCACCTCATAAAATTAAAAAAAAAAGAGTGGACATACATATTAGACATTGTTGCTGAAAGTCTAACAAAAAAAAGCAGCACTTTGATAAAAAAAAAAAAAAAGCAGCACTTTGATAAAAAAAGCAGCATTTTCCTAGACATACTTACGAAAATTTATTTAGATTAAAATCAGGCCAAGAGAAAAAAAAATTAAATGAGGCAAACCTATCTCATCATATATAAAATTAGAGCACTAGTGTCTTACGTAAGCCAAAAGTGTAACAGATCTAAGCAAAACTAAAATTTATAAATTCATGCTTCGTAATAAACATCGTAATAGATACAATTTTAGTAGAGCAAAACTTGACGGGGAAAAAGAACCTCATTAAAATTATAAAAAGAGCACTATGAACTTAATTCAAAAAACATTATGAACTCAAATCAACCAGCAACCTAAAAAAATAACTAAAACACATAAACGATTGTAGACAAAAATATAAATTTAATCAAAAGTTAGGTTACCAGATAATGTTTCGTGTACAGATTTATCCATAAGTTCAAAAAACATAACAAGAATCAGCCGTTGCATTAGAACATGAAAAATTGACTTTTCAATCCTATTAATTTGCCTCTAGATAAATCAAAACACTTGGATATACTTGATGCACATCCATCAGAAAACTTAACATCTTTTCAAGCCGTTTTTTTTTTAAAAAAAAGATGTTTTTGCATCGGCTTGTAGTCCGAAAAGACATGGACCTTAGTATCAGATGTTAAAAGTAGATCTTTCCTATTACAATACTCTTTCAAATCAAGTCGTGATTTGATTACATCCTTTTTTCCCCATTCAGAAGAGTATTGATGATATTAACGAGAATTTTTTTCTCTATATATATCACATCAAGATTGTGTCAAAGTTTATGATCCTTCCAATAAAGTAACTCCCAAAAATGATTTTCGTGTGCCAGTTGTGAATGTCACCATATCCTTTTAACCGCTCATGGTTTCCTCTGAAATCAACGTTTTTTGGAAAACCATTTAATTTATTCCATATTTCATCGCATGTAAGCAACTGAGTTGGAGTATCGCTCACAACTCTTCCCCTGTTAACTGAGTTGGACTATCGCTCACAACTCTTCCCCTGTTATTTTTTTCCTATTTTGCCGATAATTATTATCTGCGGGTAGAAAAAGATGATGACAATCAAACCACCTTGTTTTTTTTACCAATCTTCAACTGGAATGCATCAGCCTGGTCCAAACAATAATGACATGCCAATAGACCATGAGTTGTCCATCCAAAAAGCATAGTGTTAGAAGGAAATTCACTTATTGTCCACATAAGCATAACTTGTAGTATAAAATTCTCCTTAGAAGAAATATCGTAGGCCTCAATCCCGTTAACCCATAAATCCTTCAACTCTTCTATCAATGGTTGAAGAAAATGTCGAGATTTCTCTTAGGATTATTAGAACTAGGAACTAGAATGGTTAGAAACATAATTTCTTGTTTCATGCACATCTCTTGTGGCATATTATATGGAGTCAGAATTAGAGGACACAATGAATAGTTATGTACTGACATACCAAATGGATTAAAACCATCTGTGCATAATCTAAGGTAAGTATTTTGACTTAGATGCAAAATCAGGATGTACTTCATAAAAATGTTTATGTGCTTCTCCATATGAAGGATGACACTTTTATCCACCATTCATTGAATTTTATGCATGCCGTCTCATGTGTTTTGCATGATTATTATAATGATATATTCTCTTCAAGTTATCTCCAACAGATAAATAAAACATTTGGTTGTATGCAAATTTTTTTCTGTCAAGACTTTAAAGTTGGATGAAATCTGTCTTTTCCGCAGAATAGACAGCTTTCTAGATTAGCAAAATCTTTCAAAAACAGCATACAATTATATTGGAAAAAATCAATTTTCTGATAAGGTAAACCTAAAGACTGCATAAACTTCTTTATATCATAGTAAAAATTCATTGAATTGTTGCCTTGTGGCAAATACTCTTGTATCATCCGAAAAATCGAATCCATACAATTTTGAGGCAAATTATAATATGTCTTCAAATCCACGAGCCTAGCTGCTAAAGAAAGTTGTGAAAGACCTTCTTTACAACCATCATATATTGGACATTTGGAAGCATCCAAAAGATCGTAAAAACTTTTCGCCTCAACATTAAGCACTTCTTCCATATTCTCGTCGCAGTAAGGTTCCTTATTACTCTCTGCATATGCATCTGAAACCATTAATAACATATAAGGATTCACTAGTTTCAGTTCAGAGTCAAAACCAGAAGTATCTTCAATAGCAATAACATTAGGAGGGATGTTTAGAATATTATAATTTTCTCCATGAGAAATACAAACCCAATAGTTGATATAAAACCCCAATTATATAGATGACTCCACAAAATTTTTCTTCCAATAATTGTCCATTCTCACATTTAAAACATGGACAAAATAGCTTGCTATTCTCGAGAAACAGAGGTTGTTTTTTTTTTTTTTTTTTGCAAATTTCATAAAATTCTCTAAATCTTGACAGAAAGTTTTTGAAACTTGATCAGTGGTGCAATCGATCTTTCATACATCCACTGTCTTGTAGTTATAATATCATTATTCAATGACATTTTTTCTCTATAGTAGATAGCTTCTACTTCCTTCTTCTCGACAAAGAATAGCTTGAAAAGTCCTTTTTTCTTCTCAACGAATATTTTTTTCGACCAACACAGTATTTGTATTTCTATCTTTATCATAATTGGACTCTTTTTCTAATATATTTTAAAGGTCGTATTTTAATTAATAATATGAACATAATATAATAAAGTATATATTCCATATTAGATACATAATATAGTTCTTAAAGATAAATATAAGAATGTAGCATTGACTTATATGTTTGTAAATGAATATTTAATTTATAATTTTTTTTTTGTTTGGTAAAATTAAATATTTGACTATGCGTGTAACGAATCATGTAGTAGTTGAGAAAAAAAAACTGAAAACAAGGATAAACTAAATTTTAACCCGCACATTCGGGTGGATATTTTTCATTTAATAAATGTATAATTTTGATGTTGTTATAAATATATTAAATATATAATTTTTATATCAGTGTTATATATTGTGTGGCACTCCTTTTTTTAAATAAGATAGACATGTTATTTTAGTGAATTGTATACATATTAGAATCTATCATATTATTTTAGGAAATGTATTGATATTGAATACGTTTGGATGTTATTATATTAAGTTTTTTTGTAATTAAATTAAGATTTCAAAATATAAAATTACCTCAATATTTACAGCATTAGTTTGTTTTCGTGTTACATTTAAAGAATTTATTATTTATTCTCTATGATTCTATCTTTTGCAAAATGTGAAATAATATAATTCAAAGCTTGAGTATTTATTTTCAAAATGGAAGATTATATGATTTTTTTTTTAAAAAAAATTACTACATAAATACATCATTTTATAAAAATAAATTTAATTTTTGATAAGAGTTTTTATATATTTCTCAAAGTATTTTTTAATAAGTAATATAAAGATTAAATTTATAATTAAAATTTGATTTTCCATTAGTATTTAAATTAATTACTAAAATTTTCATAGTGGTACAATAACATATTATTAATTAGTATATCAACTAAAGTTTAGTTATAAACTATTGTATTATTTTTATTTTTAAACCAAATACTGTTGAGAATGTCAAATAAATAAAAAATATCTAGTTGTAGATATAAAAGTTTAAGATATGTTAATTTTACATAGTTTATGAATTTAATACATTTTAATGATGAGTGATAATTTATTTAAGTGAAAATATTTTAAAATTAAAATAGACCAATTTACTTATTTAATATTTTTTTTCAAAATTCATTCATATAGAACTTTTATGTTAATATAATACCAAATATAAGTTAAACATATAAAAAAAGTATAGAATTTTCATTTTCTTGTTTTATAATAAATTTTTAATAAAATTAATTTATAATATTATATTTCTAATTACGAAATTAATTATGTATTAATTTTAGAAAAATATTCAAAAGTTAGTAGGATTTTGTTAGATTCTTTGTCAACAGAATTTGTTACAATTAAACATCAAATTCAAATTTTGGTTTATTATTAATGTAAATAATCAAATATGTCATATTAACTAAATTTGTAGGTGGTCCAAGTATGACTTGTTATCAATGTATAAAAATAGAACTCCAAATTAGTAGATTAAAAATTAATATATTTTTGTAATATCTTTTTGAGAATTTCAAAATAAATAAAAAGATAATATGTAGTTGTAGATATAAATGTTTAACCTATGTTAATAAATTTATTTTTGTATAAAAATATTATATGGTTTAGGAAGTTTAACACTTTTTCAAGATGAGTTATATTTATTTAAATGAAACTCTTTAAAAAGGTCAATTTACCTATTTAATATAACTTTCACATTTAATTCATATATCACTTATATTTTAATATAATTCATAGTATAATTAAAATTTATAAACAATAGGATATAAATTTTTATTTTTTTTTGTTTTAGAATAAATATTTAATTAACATTAATTTATAATAATAGTATAATATAATTACGAAATTAATCAGTGTGTGATTTTATAAAAAATATTTAAAAGATTAATAATATTTGTTTAGATTCTTTATCAACAGATTTTGTTATGATTAAAAATATAAAATTCAAATTTATAGTTGGTTTATTATTAATGTAAATAATCAAATATATCATATTAACTAATTCTTTAGATGGTCCTAGTATGACTTGTTAATAGTAGATAAAAACATGACTCTATTTGGATAGATTAGATATCTTTATTTGGTGTTAATTAATGTTTTGATTTGAGTCACGGTTAAATAACAAACAAAGACTCATATTTCCCCCACAGGTGCGTATCCAATTGCGATACTACATATAGTCACAATACCATCATGATCATTATGTTTATAACTATAGTAACAATTACATCTCTAGTTGTCACAACATCTACCAACGGCTTACATCGTCATAATATTGTGACAAAACAACTATGGATGGAGGGGGAGAAAGCATAGTCATAACAATGCATTGAAAACGTCACTAAATTGTGACAGAGACAGATCGTTTCAAGATGTAGTCACAATACTTCATTTTACTTGTAGTGTACATCAAATTCTTAAAAGAAAACAATTGGAGATAAGATATTGGCCATAATTTAGCGGATTGTATGAGCTGTGGCTAGAGTTCATGTGTGCGTTAAAGTGAGAATGAACTACAAGGAATGTACTGGAATCAACATAATAGGACATCGCTTGATATCATGGAAATATGTGATATATATATGTTGTTTACATATATTTGGAATGGAACACTCGGATCATGTCACAATACATCATTTCTTACAATGACATAAGCCAATGATTCTAAATTTATTTTTGACTCTAGCAGAAAAATATTAAGTACTTGATTTTGGGTATCCAAATAAGCGAGATTTTTTTGCTCTCTTTAGATATTTTCGGAATAGGATGATTAGGTAACACATGCCTCATTTCAACAATAGTATTCCTTCTAAGAATAAACAAGAACTGTTTAATTGATGTTATTCATCTCTATATTTAAAGGACATTTGGAGTTTGGAAGAAGAAATTGAAGATTATTTTTGATTATTCGAGATATATATTCTGTTTAAAAAAAAGAGTGGTAACTGCTACAATGAGATTACATATTTTTATCAGAATTTCAATTTATTTTGATGAAAATTTGTTGAAATAATGAGGAACAAATCTCAGCAGAAGATGCTAAAAGTGATTTAAGTGACATTGAAACAACAAATATGGCTGATGGAGATTATATGACAGACATTAGAGATAATATTGCATATATTTATGGACAAATCAAAGTACTTTATTTTAATTACCTAAACTCTTTTATGTATTGTATTTATATATTATATGTTCTTTTATTTTTTGTTGTGACATCTATTATTTAAATATATGATACGTATTTTTAGAATTACTTTTGCCATTCAATACTATAATAAATTATTTGATTGTTTGATATGCATCTCCCCCACATGATCTGTTAGATATGCACCATTTGAATTGTCTGAAACCTTATTTTAGTGGTTAGATAATAATTTTAAATCATTTTGTACCTCAAGTAATATTTTGGACGTACGTAACCAACATTAGTGGCAGCTTCTCTGATAAGTGCCAACTACAAGACTACAACTTCAACTGCATTGTATCTGCTCTTTTTTTCGATCATTGTCTTCGTCGCTTTTTGTGCCTAGCAATGACCATCTCATTCTAGACGTGAAATCATCTTCTAGAGCTCTACAAACTTTTAAATGGGCCAAAAACTCTATGTTTTTTTTCGTTTCAAAGCTGTCTACCATCTATTCTACGAAATGCCCCAGTCGTTTGGTTTGTTTGATGATATCTTCTATCAAGTGAGGTTTATCCCGTGCTGAAATTACCAGATGTGTGATCAATGTCGTTGATAGTGTTTTAAATTTTTGGGTCAACCCATCTCTGAATGTTTTCAATTAAATTCTTGACTTTGCTTGACAAAAATGATGGGCGATGGTTTCAAGCTTCTCAAGATCCTGAATACATGTGGTGTGAATCTAAATGCTTTGATATATAACGGCATGCTTCATGCTCTTTATAAGAATGAGAATATTGGGAGAACAAAGAGTTTAATCAGTGAGATGAAGAAACTAAATGATTCATCTTTCAACATATTGATATATGTTTAGTGCAAGGAGAATAAGTTGGTAAAATCCATGATGCTTTTCGAGAATTTCCTCTGTTTGGGTCATGTTCCTGATGTTGTAATGGTAACTAAGGTGATTTTCTATGCAGTGAAGGTCGTGTCTCTGAAGTACTTGAGGTTTTAGAGAGAGAGGAAAAGGAAAAGATGTAAGTTTGATGTTGTAGCTTGTAACACTTTGGTCAAAGGGTATTATGTGCTAGGGAAAGTAAGAGTTTCTCAATGCTTCTTTAAAGAAATGGAGAGGAAGGTTTTATTGCCTAATGTGGAAACATAATATTTGTTGATTGCTGGGCTTTGTGAAGTTAAAAGGTTGGATTCAGCTCTTGATACTTTCAACGATATGAAAATGCATGCGGTAAGATGAAATTATGCTTCATTTGATAAATTAATAATAAGGCTGTGGGAACCGAAATTCACACTTGTCGATTTCCGTTAAATAAGGAAACTTAGGAAAATCCTAATTTTCCAGAGGAACCGGATCTCTGCGAAAGCCAACGACAAGTAACCAAAGAAATGCGGAAAAATATGAAAAACATAATAAAACGAATTTATAAAGAAAGTCGATCTTATTTCCGATTCGCGTAAGAGCGTTGCGATCATTACAAGGAATTACAAAGGCTTTGGCCGCAGGGACCATCAGCGAGTTACAAACATAAAACCCTAGATCTAGTCGAGTCGCAGCTCGATAACGAAAAACGGAAAAAGATAGGAAAAAAGGTTTGAATGATTTCGGACTGAACCTTATGAAAAGGCTGCCTACGTACCCCTTTCGGGGATCAAGTCGAACGTAGTTCAGTTGATAGAGCTGGACCAGAGATCGAACTGTCTGGGCGAGTTCGTCTAGTAATTGAGCGCCAGTCATAGAAACCGAACTTGTCGAGAAAAAGCCTAAGTTTCTAAGTGCGGAAAATTCTAAGTGTAGAAAAGTTGTAAAAGTCTCAGATGAGAGCTCTAGATTTCGTCCCCCAGCTTCTGCCCTATGCCTCCTCCTTATATACTCCTCCTTAGGCGGTTTTAGTCTTTCCNGAGCGCCAGTCATAGAAACCGAACTTGTCGAGAAAAAGCCTAAGTTTCTAAGTGCGGAAAATTCTAAGTGTAGAAAAGTTGTAAAAGTCTCAGATGAGAGCTCTAGATTTCGTCCCCCAGCTTCTGCCCTATGCCTCCTCCTTATATACTCCTCCTTAGGCGGTTTTAGTCTTTCCATTTTGCTCGAAACCGAATATTTTGGGAACTTTCCATATCTGTCGATCCTTCCTTTTCTTCTGCGGAAATCTTCTATTTATCTTCAAACTTGCCTTTTATCTTCCGTCTGCGAGTAGACCGTCAAAGCGTTATCGTATCTTCGGATTTGATTTCGTTAACGTCGCGAGATGAGTTTTTATCGTGTTTTAGGACCTTTCGGGCTGTTTTACGATAAAAACCGTTTTACGACTTTAACGAGACCGTTTCCTGATCCGATGCCGTTTTTTTACGATTCTCTCGACGTTTTTTTATTAAAAACACGTTTTTTATAATCTTAACGAAGAATCTCGGATAGATCGTTTAGTTTAGGCGACGTTCGGTGTTTTGATTAACCGTTACCGTTTTATACGATTTCTTCGAGTTCTTTTCGGGAAAACGGAGTTTTATGGTTTTTATCGTAAAACTCGAACGATAGGACGGATCGAGACGAAACGGGAGACATTTCGACCGTGATTCGGAATACGATCGTGTCCAAGGACGTATGCCTTGAATCAAGGATTTAGGGATCGAGGC
Organism: Eruca vesicaria subsp. sativa; assembly: GCA_932364175.1. Taxonomy (NCBI): domain Eukaryota; kingdom Viridiplantae; phylum Streptophyta; class Magnoliopsida; order Brassicales; family Brassicaceae; genus Eruca; species Eruca vesicaria. Next base: position 36,483 of record CAKOAT010058377.1, on the reverse strand, counting down.
TCGGGATGGTCGGCTCGACGTACGGCGAGCTAGTTCAGCTTGGCTAGGTCGCCAAATGGCGAACTAGGCGAAAAGAACCAGTGGGGCAAAGTCAGCACCTCTTAGTTCGCCCAATGGCGATCTAGCCGGGACAGGACTAGTTCGCCTACCGGCGAACTAAGCCGGGCCGGCTTAGTTCGCCCGTGGGCGAACTAGTCGTGACTAGTTCGTGTTTTACGGCTGTTTCGGTTTTTTGCGGTTTCGTAAAACGATTCTTCGAGTTTTATAAAACGATTCTTCGAGTTTTATAAAACGATTCTCAAGTTTTGTAAAACGATTCTTCGGGTTTTATAAAACGATTCTTCGAGTTTTATAAAACGATTCTCGAGTTTTATAAAATGATTCTTCGAGTTTTATAAAAAGATTCTCGAGTTTTATAAAACGATTCTTCGAGTTTTATAAAACGATTCTTCGAGTTTTATAAAACGATTCTCGAGTTTTATAAAACGATTCTTCGAGTTTTATAAAACGATCTTTGAGTTTTATAAAACGACTTCTCGAGTTTTATAAAACGATCTTCGAGTTTTATAAAACGGCTTCTCGAGTTTTATAAAACGATCTTCGAGTTTTATAAAACGGCTTCTCGAGTTCTATAAAACGATCCTCGAGTTTTATAAAACGATCCTCGAGTTTTATAAAACGATCTTCGAGTTTTATAAAACGGCTTCTCGAGTTTTATAAAATGATCCTCGAGTTTTATAAAACGATTCTCGAGTTTTATAAAACGACCCTCGAGTTTTATAAAACGATCTTCGAGTTTATAAAACGGCTTCTCGAGTTTAATAAAACGATCTTCGAGTTTTATAAAACGGCTTCTCGAGTTTTATAAAATGATTCTCGAGTTTTATAAAATGATTCTCGAGTTTTATAAAACAATTCTTCGAGTTTTATAAAACGATTCTCGAGTTTTATAAAACGATTCTTTGAGTTTTATAAAACGATTCTCGAATTTTATAAAACGATCCTCGAGTTTTATAAAACGATCCTCGAGTTTTATAAAATGATCCTCGGGTTTTATAAAACGATTGTCGAGTTTTATAAAACGGTCCTCGAGTTTTATAAAATGATCCTCGAGTTTTATAAAACGATTCTTCGGGTTTTACAAAACAATTCCTTTTATATTTCTGCGGGAATTTTCGGCCGTTGATTCTGTCGTACCGATTTTGACCCCAACAAAGGATCTCAATATGAGAGAGGGATGGTTAACAATGGTTTAAAGATATTAGAACTGCTGCGAGATAGCAAACTGTTAATAAGGGAAAAATTGATTTTTGGAAGAATATCATCTGTTGGGAGGGATGGTTAACGATGGTTTTTACAATGAAAACTGTTGGGAGGAAGCTTTGGAATTCTTTCTCAAGATGGAGAATATGTTTCCAAGGGCTGTTGACGGAAGCTTCAAGATTGTTGAAGTGAGAAGTTTCAAGGTGTAGATGATGTAAAGACGATAAATGATCAAATGATCAAAGAAGGAGGAGTTCCTAAAGTTGTAGTATCCCATTGCTTGATTCATAGATACAGCCAATAAGGGTACATGGAAACACTTGAGTTTATAATCGATATGGTGAATGCAGGATATTTGCCTCAACCGTCAACCGTGAATGGTAACTTTCAGATGTCTTGGTTAATTTTCTCAAGGATGGTGGAAAAATAGTATTGTCCCTAAATCTTCTATGTGGAGTTCGTTGATGTATTGCCCCAGCCAAAAAAACGCGTACCAGATAAACACATTAAGGCATGATATAACCACAAATATAGAGATAGAGACAACCTGTTTGAGGTTTTAATAGTGCATCTGCAACAATGATATCACTCAAATGTTTAACCCTAAGGAGTGAATTACTCTCTCAAATAAGAGGTTCAGTCGTAGTACTTAGGGATCAAATCCACAGGGAACTAGAGTCACAAAGAATTAATCCTAAGTGATTAAGCTAGGTTGAAATAGGTTTAAAACAATAAAATAAAAATGGGTAGCAATGTAAGTTGCTGAGGAGATTGGTTTTAAAACAATAAGAGAAAATAGCTAGATTCAAGGTTACTACTCAGAAAATCAGGATTATAAATCTATGGATGTCTTAACGAATTGCTTGCAAATATATGAGGGCTTCAATCCTTAGAAAAATCTATAGCTGTCTCTAGTTAGACTCGTCCATTGATCTGATTGTCGACAATATCGATCGATGTTGCTATCGCGGTATCGATCGATATGCGTTGCCGTCGATCGATTACTCTATGGGAGTATCGATCGATATAGCATCAGATCGAATTGAAACTGTGTCCACCGAGAACATCTATTAGACCGCCTATCGCACGTGCCTAATAGAGTCTGAGCTTAGCCAAATGATTTCAGGATAATGACTATTAGATTAGTCACTCCATAATCATACTTCGAGGTAGCTAATCTAGAAGAAGCATTAGGGTTCATTTGGTTAATGAATATAACAATTCAACATACCATAGTTGGGGCTAATCCCTCATAACTATTTGAACCCTAAATCTAACAAATGAATCTACTTAGACATAGCCAAGTGATTCATAGCAAAAGAATAAGATGAAAAGAAAATGCTTTTATTGCTAAGTATAGAATAGAATACAAAACTCTTAATTTCTGATTGTCTTTCTAGGGCTCATATGCATAACTATAAATACAAGTGCAATTAGGTTAAAAAACTCGTCAGGGGCAATCTTGTAATTTGGTGAGAACTTGGGCTTCAAGTTGGCCAAATAAATCTTGCTCATCACGCTCTGTATCGACCGATGGTACATGGTGTACATCGATCGATGGAGTATCTCGACTTCAACTTCTATGGAAGCGTCATCGATCGATTACACAAGGTGTGTATCGATCGATATGTATCTCTTATGTCGGATCTTCATAGTCATCTTGGAAAACTCTTCTTTAAGCACCAAAAGGCACCTAAATCATCACTTTACCACAAAATGCTCCTGAACCTGAAAACATACCTAATAGACTCCAAAACATAGATAATTATTATAAAAACATAGTAATACCATGACCAAAAACGGGTCAAAATCATTGTATATCAACTCCCCCAGACTTAACCTTTTGCTTGTCCTCAAGCAAACATTAAGTTAGTCTTTGAAAGAAATTTAAAAAAAAAACAGCAGGGAATCAATCAAAATCTCAACTTTAAAATCATCACCTCTTACTTTGTTGCAAGCCACATCTCTTATCTATCAACTACAGAAGTACATTATACCATATCCTAGCTTAGCAACCAAATACATATAGCCAATCAACTTAAACATTCCTTGTCTGTCTATCCCCTCTACTGATTTCATTTATGCATAAAAATAAAGGTGAAGGCTTTACCTTGGGAGTATCGATCAAGGAACACATGGATTCAACTCAAGCAAGTTTCAGGCATTCTCATCCTGGTTTCCTTTCTTTCTTTATCCCCCTTCTCTGAATCCCGACTCTTTATTTCTCTCTTTTTTTTATATATCAATCCCAATGAACAGTTAATGTTCATCTTATTGATCTTTCTTGACAAAGTGTAAGCGAATAGTGGGGTCATAGGTAATGTACCTCTCCCTCGCTTTGATCATTCCTTTGATTTAGAATAGTGGGGTCATAGGTAATGTACCTCTCCCTCTGCCTTTCAGGAAATCATATCAGTCTTTTATTCTCTAGGGATGCCGAAGGGAGGAGAGAAGGAAACCAAAAAATTTCAGACTTTTACCTTCCAGACTTGCAGGAGGATTCCGATTCCAAGTATACCAAGCCCCAAGACAAGCAATAGATGTCAGGTTAGGTTGGAAATCAGCTTTTGGTTCTTCCAGACAATCATGAAAGTGTTGACATAGGTGATCGGTGATCCACTTTAGCATCTATAGTACTTTCTGCAATCAACAAATCTAAGAATGGTGCTAAAGAGTGGTAAGATAAAAAGTAAGACTTTGAAAATTTTCCCCTTTCTTGACTCAATAAAACTAATTTTTGAAAACTTTGTAAATAAGATCAAAAAGAGGTAAAGTAGCATCAGTAATCAACTCCCCCCAAACTTAAATCATACACCGTCCTCAGTGTATAATCAGTCGGAGTTAAAGCATAAAAAATCAAATGAATGTGTAACTGATATCGAAAAACTAAAACGATATACCTGACCGATATGGGTATCGATCGATGGTGAGACGCCATCGTCGATTGATGCGTGTAAGTCTGTGTCGAGCGATATCGACTGGTTCGTATCAGTCGATAGGTATGGATCGTGTATCTATCTTCCTAAAAACAAATAAAAACGAAAAAGAATAATAAGTAAAAATAAAATAAAATGAAATAGTAAAATACCTAACAGTGGGTTGCCTTCCACTCAGCGCTTGTTTAAAGTCAGTTTAGCTTGAATATGGAAGTATGGTGGCTAGTGAGGTGGGTTGCAGGTACTTGTTGGGAAACAAGTGTCCTCCTTGTCATGTGTTTCATCAAACCAAGAGGTCAAAAAGCTTCTTGTGGCTTTCTCACTTCTGGTCATACTAGTCTTCAAACCATAAACTTCTGTCTAGATCCTTTCTAACCACTCCTCTAAGCTGGCAAGGCTGAACTGATGATGTCCAAGAATGCTGTAGATGTGTTCTGTTGTTTGCTGCATGGTGTCGTGGTGTGTTGGATCATTGGTGGATTCTGGAGGTTGCATATCGGTCGATGGATGGGGTATCTCATCGTTCGATGGGGATGGGTCAGGTCGGCTGGCGAGCTGTCTTTGGATATCTTCTACCTCCTTCTGAATCCCTTATGTTCTAAGTTCTAAACTTCGAACATCACTCTACACTGGGAACCAATACTTGTCCAGTAGTCTATAATCTTCGTTTTCACAAGCCTCAATGGATTTGTAGATCTCGTCTGTGGTTTTTTCAAGTTCTTCCCTGGTACAGAATTTTGGAGCACGGGTATCGATAGATGGACTGGGTTTGTCATCGATCGATAGCTTCTGTAAGTGGTGCTCGATCGGGTTAAGTACGAGTGTATCGATCGATGCAGGGGGGTCTGTATCGGTCGATGCCTGTGTCTGAGACTTCAGTTGTGCGCGCAAGGTGTTGACTTCTTCTTGTAGGGCGTCTCGTTCCTTTCGTACTGAGTCATTGCTTGTGGTATTCCATAGCATATCACCTCGAAGTTTGGATAGGTCTCCCTCAAGTTCAAGTCTCATGCCTGCTATCTTCCAGTTGTGATCGCTAGTGAGGCCATCTAGCATGTAGGTGACTTCTTTCTGTGTGTAGAGCTTGCCATCTGGAACTCCTTTAGCAAACTGATCAGCATATCCTGGTAGACAGAAACAAGAGCGACCAAATAGTGAGGCTCTCTTTAGCAAGTTTTCCATATCTTCTTTGGTAACAGGAATGATGCTCTTGCATGGCCAGATTCGTCTCTGTAGACTCCATATTCATCTTTCTTTTCTAAAAAGAAACGACGTTCTCCGTTTTGGAAAGAACTCGTCCCATACTCTCGGTGCGTATCGCTCGATGCTAGTCTCCATGCATTGGCCGATGGCCGTTTTCTCTGGTGCGGGTTGTTTTCGATGATAGGTCCATTGGCCATCTAAAGGATGTCTGCAACATCTTCTGTGGAGATTGGAATGATTCTCCCATCTATGGCTCGTGCATGACCATCTGAATCCCTGAAAATACCAAACTCATCCGGAATTAGTGAATTTAAATCAAATTTAGATTTTGTACCTCGGATGGTGTTGTGGCATGATCGGTTGGTGGTCTGAGATTGATATCGATCGATGGAGAGTGCTCCATATCGATCGATGTAAATGCATCGGGTTGGTTCGCGGGTTGTAGTGGAGCTGTATCCACTGCAAAACTCTCATGATAATTGCTGGCCAAACTTCCAATCGAGTAATCTCTATCGTGTGGCTCGTGTGGGGTATAGGCAGGTGCATATTAGGTGTCGCTCGTGAGTTCGAACCGTCGTTTGCGCGATCTAGGGTAGGGCATATCGATCGATGGACCAGGTGTCATATCGGTCGATGCTCGTCGGATGAAGGTCGGGAATGGAGGTTGTTCTTCATCTTCTCGAAGAAATCGGTACTCTATAGCTCATTCCTCCTCATAATCTTCATCATACTCCTCCTGAGTAGTGATACTAGCAAGCTCGGGCAGGTAATGATCGTTTTCCCACTCATCTATGTGAAGATCAGTTTCTGGAAACTCGTCTTTGATCTTATGGAACTCATTATCGATCGATGACCATGTGGTTCTGTCGGTCGATGGGTTGGAACTGGTATTGGGCGATGGGGTAGGGTTGTCATCGGTCGATACTTCTTCTTCGGTTTCATAATCTTCCATAGAATTATACTCGTAGGCACAGAAATAGGTGGCTACGAGTGTTGAGCTTGCTGACCTTGGAAACTTGATGATTGGGACAGGGTTGTAGTGGATGGAAGGGTTGATAAGGGTTAGGCAGAGCTTGTTGGTGTGTAGGTCACAAACGGCTCCAACTGTGGCTAAGAATGCTCTTCCAAGTAGTAGAGAAGTCTTGAAGTTCAGCTTGTTGGAGAGGACATGGAAGTCTGTAGGAATTAGGGTTTCTCTAATCTGTACCTCAAGGTTTCGAACTATGCCTCTAGAGTTTTGTTGAGAACAATCCACAAAGATGAAATTCTCATCATAAGGCTCTATCTTCAGACCTAGATGGTCTGCCATAAGCTTGGGTAGGATGCTAACTCCAGATCCTGTGTCACATAAGGCACGTGGGAACTCAACACCTTTAATGGAGCAAGGTATTGTGAACTTCCCTGGATCAGTCTTCTTCTTCAGTGTTATCTTTTGCTTGAGGCTATCTCTGACTTGGTGAAACATTCTCTTGATGTCTTCTTCTGTCTCCTTGGTTTCTCTAAAGAACATCCACAATCTGTGTGAAAAGTAGGCTTCTTCAAAGGGTTTCTCTCTAGGTATTCTGAGGACTCTTTTTCTGAAGCTTGACAACTCCTTCTCATTAGCTTCTCTCTTATAAAGCTTAGGTACCTTCTCTTTCCTTTTTCTGAGAAATCTTCCTTGAGTTTCCTTTTCTATCTCCATGGACTCAAAGATATCTGTGGGTTTCTCTTTTAGGGCTAATGTAAGGCTTTTGGTGGTGTAATACTTCTCTCGGAAAGCGTCAAGGCTTGCACTATCAATCTTAGGAAGCTGCACTCGGCGTGGAGGTACTCTGTATCGATCGACACTGGCTGGAGTGTGTCGGTCGATACCATGGTCTTCATGTCGATCGATGACATGGTCATCATGTCGATCGATGACATGGTCATCATGTCGATCGATGACAGGGACGGGTGGATGTGGGTGAAGTGCTGCAAAGTCGGCATCAGACATAATCTTGACGGAATTGCACTTGCGAGGGTTTTCGTCTGAGTCTATCGATCGACACTTGTCAAAGTCTATCGATCGACGCACTAAGGGTGATATCGATCGATGTTGAGCTGGTGATATCGATCGATAGTAGTCGTAGGCGAATTCTCTTTCACTCTCATCTTCAGATCTCTGAATCTCTTCTATTACCTCTTGACAGAATTCATCATCCAAGATGGCATTGATGTTCTGGTTAGGGGTGAATTCCTGCTTCTTAAGTGCTTCTCCTGTCTGAAACACTTGGGTCTCTAGCTTCTTCACATGGGTGCTGAGGGCGTCTATCTTCGTGGTGAAGGTGTTATAGACAGATTCTATCTTTCCGTTGAAGTTCACCTCTAGCTTCTGCTGACTCTCAAGTATCTTGTCTACCAACTCCTCCAGTTTAGAATCTTGGGTGGGTGGGTTTGGGTTGGTGTAGAAGGTACTTCCATAGCTTCTGTTGCTGTTGGGGTTGTTGCTGCTGAAGTTTGTTGGCTTCTGGGAACTCTGGTTGAAGTTGCTTCTCTGGCCTGTGAAGTTTCTGTATTCTCCTTGGTTATTAGGACTCTGAAAACCTGCTCCACTGATCCAGTTAACATCTTCTTCAATAAGGTCTGCATCTTCCACTGAACAGATCTGCTTGGTTAGGAGCTTCTGAATATTGTCTAGCTGAGCTTGAACTTCATTACTGTACTCCTTTCCAATGGATGATGTAGTCTGCGTCACAGAGTTCTTCGTGCTATTGCTGGTAGCTAAGTTGTCAATTAGCTTGATAGCACTCTGCGGCTTCCTGGTGGTGAAGTTGCCATCACTAGCTGTATCAAGGGCTCTCTTGAATTCTAGGCTGATGCCTCTGTAGAAAGTGCAGAGCAGTTGCACTTTGTTGAATCCGTGGTGTGGGTAATCTCGCTGGTAGGATTTGAATCTGTTCCAAGTATCCTTGTTTGACTCTTCAGGGTCTTGGGTGAATGTAGCAATTTTCTTCCTCCAGTCTTCAGCGCGTGAATCATCAAAGAAATTACGCAGGAAGGCGTGTTTGATGTCACTCCAGGTGGTAAGGGAACCTGGTGGTAGTTGTCTCAGCCACTGCAAAGCTTCTCCAGATAGAGAATACTTGAAAAGCTTGCAGAAAAGGTAGTCTTGAGGGACTCCTTTTGCTTTGACTAGGGTTACAAGATCCTCGAACCTCTCCAGATGGTCCATAGGATGCTCATGGGGCAAACCACAAAAGGGATTTGTCCTACAAGTGAGTAGTACTGCGGCTTGAGCTCAAAATCTCCTCTCTGAATGGCAGGAGGGAGGATGGCTGATCGGTTGGAATAGAACTGATCCAGACGGTTAAAATCAGCCAAGGTTCTGGTCTCTTCTACAGGTTGGATGATGCATGTAGGTGCAGTGTCTTCTTCAGTAATGATCTCCTTCTGATTATTCAGCTTCTGACCTGATGCATTACGCAGGTGACCATCTTGATCACGCAAGTCTCCATTCTCATCGGGTGTGAGAATCATAGGCTCTACCATGTCTCGCCGGTTAGTATCGATCGATACAGTGGTGTTGGTATCGATCGATGTGGTGGTGATAGTATCGGTCAACGAACGGTTGTTGGTCGACGGTGGAAAGCGGGTATCGGTCGATACAGTGGTGTTGGTATCGATCGATGTGGAGCGTAGGTCTTTGCGGATGCTACGTTCCAGGTAGTTGGGATCTTCTGAGTACAATAGTTGCTCGTCCTTGTTGCTTCTGGTACTGCTGGGCATGTACCTGAAAGAGACAAAAAGAAAAAGAAAAATTTTGTGTCAAAAGATTGAAAAATAAAAAGTAACAAATAACCTAGACTGAATCAAATTAAATCTAATAGTAATCTTAGTTCCCCGGCAACGGCGCCTAATTTGATATCACTCAAATGTTTAACCCTAAGGAGTGAATTACTCTCTCAAATAAGAGGTTCAGTCGTAGTACTTAGGGATCGAATCCACGGGGAACTAGAGTCACAAAAGAATTAATCCTAAGTGATTAAGCTAGGTTGAAATAGGTTTAAAACAATAAAATAAAAATGGGTAGCAATGGTAAGTTGCTGAGGAGACTGGTTAAAAGAAAATAGCTAGATTCAAGGTTACTATTCAGAAAATCAGGGTTATAAATCTATGGATGTCTTAACGAATTGCTTGCAAATATATGAGGACTTCAATCCTTAGACAAATCTATAGCTGTCGCTAGTTAGACTCGTCCATTGATCTGATTGCCGACAATATCGATCGATGTTGCTATCGCGGTATCGATCGATATGCATTGCCGTCGATCGATTACTTTATGGGAGTATCGATCGATATAGCATCAAGTCGAATTGAAATTGTGTCCACCCGAGAACATCTATTAGACCGCCTATCGCACGTGCCTAATAGAGTCTGAGCTTAGCCAAATGATTTCAGGATAATGACTATTTGATTAGTCACTTCATAATCATACTTCTAGGTAGCTAATCTAGAAGAAGCATTAGGGTTCATTTGGTTAATGAATATAACAATTCAACATACCATAGTTGGGGCTAATCCCTCATAACTATTTGAACCCTAAATCTAACAAATGAATCTAATCAGACATAGCCAAGTGATTCATAGCAAAAGAATAAGATGAAAAGAAAATGCTTTTATTGCTAAGTATAGAATAGAATACAAAACTCTTAATTTCTGATTGTCTTTCTAGGGCTCATAGGCATAACTATAAATATAAGTGCAATTAGGTTAAAAAACTCGTCAGGGGCAATCTTGTAATTTGGTGAGAACTTGGGTTTCAAGTTGGACAAAGAAATCTTGCTCATCACGCTCTGTATCGATCGATGGTACATGGTATACATCGATCGATGGAGTATCTCGACTTCAACTTCTACGGAAGCGTCATCGATCGATTACACAGGGTGTGTATCGATCGATATGTATCTCTTATGTCGGATCTTCATAGTCATCTTGGAAAACTCTTCTTTAAGCACCAAAAGGCACCTAAATCATCACTTTACCACAAAATGCTCTTGAACCTGAAAACATACCTAATAGACTCCAAAACATAGATATTTATATAAAACATAGTAATACCATGACCAAAAACGGGTCAAAATCATGGTATATCAAACAAATACAAAGAAAAGTTTAAATTGACAAGCAAAGAGACAGATCAAAGATGATTTTTTTGAAGAACATTATAACACTATGAGAAAATGGCAAAATGGAAAATTATATAGTTTAAATGGGAAATGTTTGAAGTGTTAATGATTATGATTATCTACTAAGACGCATATTGCATACTTGTCTCAACCATAAAAAGAGATATAACATGATCCTCTTTCTTCTCGCTTACTTTATAAATTCCATCTCACCTGCTCTATTTCTACAAGTCAAACGGTATTTAATCTTTGGTTAAACTCTTGATTGACTTCATGGACTTCGATGATAAATTAGTAAGAACGATGATAAAGAACTCTCACAGTATCAGAAATACACAAATCTTGAAATAATCTACGCATAGTTTTCTTATTATTGTTTATCCTCATACTTGGGCCATCAATGATCATTTGCCATTGGCGTCCCTAACGCTTTAACATGAGCAAAGGCAACATCTCTCATGTCTAAGAACCTGTAGTAGGTTTCTTCTTACCATTCATCATGACAATAATGATATCCGACAAAGAATCACAATATTAGACAAAACTCAATAAAGAACAAAGTAAAATTCAACAATTCAGAAATGCCCTATAATTTTTTTGAGTTTTTTTGTCTGTTAAATGTTTTATGATTCCGGAAAAAAAGAAATGTAAAATTCAATTCAATATATGAGAAAAAATATTTTAAAAGTTTTTAGTGTACTATCCCGCGCGTAGCGCGGACAAAAGATCTAGTAATAATAATGAGTTCAATTCTTACTATGTCTCTCATTACTTTTATTGACGTAGAATTACAATAATAATTATTAAAATATCTCTTTCAAAATCACCTCGAATATATTTTTTTCAAACTCAACTCGTAACATCATCACATAGAAAACCTTGATGCCAAAAAAGGCAAATAGGCAGAAGAACTTGAAGGAGTTTTGTGGTCACACTGCATGACCCCGAGACGAGCGATGGGGGAAACCCTATTCGCCCTTGTATACGGAACATAGTGCATGATCCCGGCAGAACTCGAATTCCTGGGAGTATGCAGGAGGCTGCTCCCAGAAAGAGAAGAGTCGAACAAACTGATGCTGCTCAACGAACTCGATCTGATTAACAAACAATGGGACAAGAGGCCCTCGTGCGAATTCAGAATTATCAACAAGTGGCAGCAAAGTACTAGAACTCGAATGTATGAGGCCGTAGATTTCATGAAGGCAAACTAGTCTTACGAAAAGTCTTCCAAAACACCGCATAACGAAATGTCGGGAAACTGAGTGCAAACTGGGAGGGACCATACAAGGTCATAAAGGTGGTCCAGCCGGGAACGTATGAAATCGCGAACATGCAGGACATCAAAATTCCCCGATCATGGAACGCAATGCGCCTCAAAAAATACTATCACTTGGCAACACGCTCCGCAAATCACTAAACTACGAGATGACTTGATCCTTGCTAAAGAGTACGTAGGCATCTCGTCGCAACGCAAGACCAGATGTCCCCCCTCGTTAAAAGGGGGGGGGGGGGGTAGGTGAGTATACGTATACTCGTATACTCCCCAAATTTTAAACTTGAAATTTCTCGACCAATTTTCAACAACGCGGCAAAAAGAAAAACGAAATTCCAAATATAGCGAGACGTCGCTAATGTTTAGAAAACCGGCTTTCTTAAATAAAAAAACAGTCCATCCACGACTATAAAACATACAAAACCTCTTAAGATACATATCCTTCGCGAAGGCCCAAGCAACGGTAACATCTACCACCTCAGTTTGTTGATGATCACAACGCAGCAGTTCTAAACAAACTTAAGTTATCTCGCAGAGATAGCCTCTCATACACCCGACACAAGGGTAATAGCGCTATTAAGAAATCCAAATTTTGGTCAGCACCTTCGGGGATGCTCGATTCCGACCAGAAAAGTCGTGTAAGCCGAGAACCTATCGCAGACTTTAAATCGGTACGGAATCAGGTTAAATTCGTAACAGGCAAAATGAACGCTGATTTGTCATCGCAAAGCCTTAAAACCGAAAGTAAACCTAGGTACCCTAAACTCAGAACACTGGTCTCTAACATCTCAAGGCATGAATTGAGATCTTAAAGGCCAATCTCTTCGTCTATATCTGAACGCTCACTCGATTCCTAAAATGAGCAAACGAACAAGGCAATCTACAAAGGAGTTGGGATGCGAGACGACAACTCGCGGACCTCCCTCTACATTCACACAAACAAAAACATTCATTTCAATACGCAAATCGATCTTTCATTAAAGTTGCAAAAGCAACATGGATTCAAAGCCATAACGGCCAGTCCCAAAATAAAAACACGGCCACACTCGGCCAAAACACAAAATAAAAGTCTCACACAAGACTACAACTTCAAACATCCTTCGCACACGGAGTCTCATCATCGCCCATCACTTCATCGGAATTCGGAACCATACCTTCACCACCTTCATCGACCTCTAGAACCTTGCTCTCGTCCATACTTGGCTGAAGCGCGCAATTGGATCTCAGGCCAGCAAGAGCCAAACCAAAGTCGCCCTCCGTCTCCATTAACTCCGCTTTGCGGGAAAGAAGTCTAGCTTCCTCCGATCGCGGAGAGGGAGCCGTATCGCTCAGAAAAATCTGAACCTCGCTCATCCCACCCTAAGCAGTTGCCAAGGCAACGTCCCTATCATGAATGATCGATAACCTGTCAAGGGAATCAGCGATCCTTGAAATACGGGCCTCCAATTCGGCAGGGACACCCTCCTTGACCCCTTCAATCTCATAGACCATCGACCCCTCGATACTCTTGACCTTGCGTTGAAGTCTGCGCAGCTCCAAAGCTTTAGCCTTCTTCACATCCTTTGCCTTGAGCAAGGAACTTGCAGTCTTTCAAAGATCCCGCTCCAAGTCACTGATCCTAGCCTCAAACTGAGACACCTCCGCAGAATGTGCATCTTCAATCACCTTCAACTTTCCTTCGAGCTGAGCAGACCTTTATTGCGACTCAGCTAGTTCCTTCGCCAAACGCTCGACCTTGGACCCACATTCGTTAATCACTCCATCGATTAACGAGACAAACTGAGCGACAAGATAGACGGTCAGACACCAAATAAAAGTAATAGTAAAGATACATTAAAGATGTACTAGAAAATCTATACATTTGCTCGATGTTGCGACATCAGACCCGAGATCAGCGCCTTGTTCAATTAAGGACATGCCTCAGAAACTTTCGTACATCTCCTCTTCTTGGCCGCATCGAGGTTTGCAAGGTCTTTTGTTACCTTTGGCCAAAGAAGCCAGCGTTGCACTAAGAGCCGGTGGCCCCAAAACGATCACTCTCTTGGCAAGAGGAGGAGGCTTCGAGACCACGGCTGGTTTGACCTCAGCGAGAGTCGGGACAGTGGATGAACTCGATGGCTCAACGATGGTAATCGCCGCAGGCTTCGTAGCAACACACGCCGACTTGTCCGGAACAACTTCAGATGCCTCTACAGGAACAGACAGATCCACCGGGGTTGCACATACTGGGCTCGCCACCTCTTCAGCATCGCAGCGATCCATCTCCTTCTGAAACGAAAGGAATTCCAAGATGTGAGTCAAAACGGCCGCGGAAGAATCCGGTGGGCCTGCTGCAGAATTGTCGTTCACCAAGACATCATGGTTTTGTTGGCCATCATTGGGAGAAGACATCTTGACAAGGTAATTTCCTAGAGAGAAGTTGGAGGAAGTTTGAGAAGTTGAGGGTATGTGAAGAGAGTAAGAAGTGATGATCCAATACTTATAGGAAAATAGGAGGAGTCTATTTTCCGCAATAAGATAATCAACCTACTTCGGAAAAAAAAAAGAGAGAGAGAAAAAGAGACTATCACAGCCGTAGATTCCGATTAACAACTTTACTCACCCGCAATAACCTCACTTAAACTTTCGAGCTGGGGGCTAACTGTTGGGGTCAAAACGGTAATCTCGATATTAACGACTACTATTACTTCTCCTTATATTCTCCGAAAGGATCTCGGGTAGAGAAAACAAGAAACGACCAAAACTGAACAACCGACAAGCTCGCCAAGACGGCGAACTGGACGAATCAGCTCACCTTGCCGGCTTGGCGAGCTGGCTGTGCTTGACCAGCTCGCCGGCTAGGCAAGCTGAACTGTCCCGACTGGCGACCTGAACTGTCCCGTCCAGCTCGCCAGCCAACGATCCGGCCGTGCTTGACCAACTCGCCGACTGGCAAGCTGAACTGTCCCGACCAGCTCGCCGGCTGCCGTGCTTGACCAGCTCGCCAACTGGCGATCTGAACTGTCCCGTTCAGCTTGCCTGCGGCCGTGCTTGACCAGCTCGCCGACTGGAAAGCTGAAATTTCCCGTCCAGCTCGCCAGCCAGCAAGCTGGCCGTGCTTCACCAGCTCGCCGGATGGGCAAACTGAACCATCCCGTCCAGCTCGCCCAGCCAACAAGCTGGTGGTCCTGAACCAATTCGTCGTCTTCTCGAGCTGAACCAAACTATCAAGGTCCCTCGATTCGATAGTACTCTGAACCGTAGTTGGAACATCTTTTGTTTCGTCTCGATCCGACTTACTGTTGGAGTTTTACGATAAGATATGCTAAAGACTTGTTTTCTCGTAAAACCTCGAGTAAATCGTATAAAACGGCAGCGGTTAAACATAACACCGGTATTGCAAAAACTTTACAATTGACTCGAGTTATTTCATAAAAACAGCAGAGTATCATGGAATGATCCCGTCTAAAATCGTAAAACGGCTAAGTCGCAAAATGGCTCGGAAATACCTAAAACGCGATAAAGCCCCACTCACGACTTTAAACGAGATCCAGCCCAAAGATACGATGACAGTTTACTCATTATTCACAGGAAAGGATAAATGTCAAGTTTTAAGACAAAATAGAAGTTTTCCAAGAAAAAAGGGGAAGATCGAGATAAATGGAAGATTTCCGATAAACACGAATCATGGTGGAAAGGAAATACCAACCACCTAGAGGAGGACTATATAAGCATAGACCTAGAAGAGAAGCTGTTAGCTTAGGCGAATTTAGGATTTAGGTGGCTAGACTAGCAAGTCAGATTCTTAGAACATTTGGTTGCCTAAGTTCCGCGATTCTCTTTGTAACAGCTTTCAATCTCTTTATTAATAATAGCCTTTGCGCAATTTTTTTCATCTATATTTTATTCATCTCTTCTGTTTAGTGTGTTTCCGCAGAGATCTAGGACCTCTGGAGAATTAGGGTTTTCCCTAAGTTTTCATATTTGACGAAAAATCGACAGTGTGAATTTCGGTTCCCACAGTCACAACATCGAGCCAAGGTATAGATTTGCGAGTACAATTTTAACATATTTTTATTATTACTTTTATTTCGTGTCTGACTGTCTATCTTGTTGCTCAGTTTGTCTCGTTAATCAATGGAGGGATTAACGAATGTGGCTCCGAAGTCGAGCGTTTGGCGAAGGAGCTAGCTGAGTCGCAAGAAAGGTCCTCTCAGCTCGAAGGGAAGTTGAAGGTGATTGAAGATGCACATTCTTCAGAGGTGTCTCAGTTTAAGGCTAGGATCAGTGACTTGGAGCAGGATCTTGTAAAGACTGCAAGTTCCTTGCTCAAGGCAAATGATGCGAAGAAGGCTAAAGCTTCGGAGCTGCGCAGACTTCAACGCAAGGCCAAAAGTATAAAGACGGTCCGTGAGATTGAAGGGGTTAAGGAGGGTGTCCCTACCGAATTGGAAGCCCGTATTTCAAGGATCGCCGATTCCCTTGACAAGTTCTCTATCATCCATGATAGGGACGTTACCTTGGCAACTGCTGAGAGTGGGATGAGCGAGATTCAGCTTTTCCTGGGTGATGCGCCTCCATCTTCGCGGTCGGAGGAAGCTTGACTTATTGCTTGTAAATCGGAGTTAATGAAGACGGAGGACGACTTTGGTTTGGTTCTTGCTGGCCTGAGATCTGAGTGCGCCCCTCATCTAAGTATGGGTGAGAGCAAGGCTCTCGAGGTTGATGAAAGTGGTAAAGGTATGGTTCCGAGTTCCGATTAAGTGATGGGCGATGATGAGACTCCGTGTGCGGAGGATGTTTGAAGTTGCAGTCTTATGTGAGACTTTTATTTTTAGTTTTTGTGTTTTAGCCGAGTGTGGCCGTGATTTTATTTTGGGACTGGCCGTTATGGCTTTGAATCTCTATTGCTTTTGCAACTTTAATGAATGAACAATCAGATTGCGTTTTGAAAAGAATGCTTTTGTTTGTGTGAATGTAGAGGGAGGTCCACGAGTTGTCGTCTCGCATCCCAACTCCTTTGTAAATCGCCTTATTTGTTTGCTCATTCTAGGATATTTAGGAATAAAGTGAGCGTTCAGATCTAGACGAAGAGACAAGCCTTTAGGATCTCAATCCATTCCTTGAGACGTTAGAGACCAATGTGCTGGGTTTAGGGTAAGAACAAGGTTTACTTTCGGTTTTAAGGCTTTTCGATGACTAATCGGCGTTCTTTTGCATGTTGCGATTTAAAGTCCGCGATAGGTTCTCGGCTTACACGACTTGTCTGGTCGGAATCGAGCATCCCCGAAGGTGCTGACAAAAATTTGGATTTCTTTATAGCGCTATTACCCTTGTGTCGGGTGTATGAGAGCTATCTCTGCGAGATAACTTAAGTTTGTTTAGAACTGCTGCGTTGTGATCAGCAACAAACTGAAGTGGTAGATGTTACCGTTGCTTGGGCCTTCACGAAGGACATGTATCTTAAGAGGTTTTGTACGTTTTATAGTCGCAGATGGACTGTTTTTTTATTTAAGAAAAATGGTTTTCCGAACATTGGCAACGTCTCGCTATATTCAGAATTTCGTTTTTCTTTTTGCCGCGTTGTTGAAAATTGTTTGAGAAGTTTTGAGTTTAAAATTTCGGGAGTATACGAGTATATGTATACTCACCTACCCCCCCCCCCTTTAACGAGGGGGGATAGCTGGTCTCACCTTGCGACGAGAGGCCTACGTACCCTTTAGCAGAGATCAAGCCGTCTCATAGTTCAGTTATTTTGCGGAGCGTGTTTCCTAATGACAGTACTTTTTGAGGTGCATTGTGTTCCATGATCAGGGAATTTTTGATGTCCTGCATGTTCGTGATTTCCTACGCTTTCAGCCGGACCACCTTTAAGACCTTGTATGGTCCTTCCCAGTTTGCTCCCAGTTTCCCGGCGTTCCATTCTGCGGTGTTTTGGAAGACTAGTTCGCCTTCTTGAAATCTATGGTCTCGTACGTTCGAGTTGTAATACTTTGCTGCTGCTTGTTCATAATTCTGAATTTGCACGAGGGCATGGTCCTGTCGTTCGTTAATTAGATCGAGTTCGTCGAGCAGCATCAGGTTGTTTAACTCTTCTCTTTCTGGGAGCAGCCTCATGCGTACTCCTGGGAATTCGACTTCTGCCGGGATCATGCATTTTTTTTTGTATACGAGGGCGAATGGGTTTAACCCGTTTCTCGCCTCGGGGTCGTTCGATGCGACCACAAAACTCCGTCGAGGATAGTTTTGTTAATGGTGTCGGCTTGTCCGTTGCCTTGAGGATATCTTGGAGTTGATTTTGTCAATCATATTTTTTATTTCTCGCAGAAAGCTTCGAATCTAGTCGAAATAAACTGAGAGCCGTTATCCGTTACAGTTTCGGAGGGGACTCCGTTGCTTCAAACGATGTTTTTCCATACGAAACTTTTTACTTGGGCGTCATTGATGGTTGTGTAAGAATCTGCTTCGAGCCATTTGGAGAAAAACTCAGTCATGACTAATAAGAAACGTTTTTGTTTTGATGCGTGCATAGGCCCGACTATATCCATCGACCATTGCATGAACGAATACGATGCCGAAATGGACAAGAGAACTTCCGCTGGTTGATAGATAGTTGGGGCGTGTCTTTGGTACTTTTCACATTTTTGTTAAAAATTCTCGCAGTCTTTGACCATTGTCGGCCAGAAATATCCGTGACGCTTGACTTCTATTGCGAGAGATCTTCCATCGGAATGGCTTCCGCAGGATCCGGAGTGAACTTCTTCCATTATTCGCTGTGCCTTTTCTCCTTGCATGCATGTCATGAGTGGTCCGGAGAATCTCCACTTATAGAGTTCTCTGTCGACCATAACATATCGTGCGGCTTGAGTCTTTACTTTTCGGCCCATTTTTCCAATGGGAGTTCCCCGTCGGTTATGTACGTGAGGATCATTTTCATCCACGGACGGCTGAACCCGTAACTGAACTGATCTGTGGCTGGCCGATCATCGTTTTCGTCGATGTCGACTTCCCGTTCGTCGATCTCTCCAGAGGTCCTGGATCTCTGCAGAAACACACTAAAACAAAAAAGATGAACAGAATATAGATGAAGAAATTGCGCAAAGGCTATTATTGATATGAATAAAGAGATTGAAAGTTGTTACAAAGAGGATCGCGGAACATAGACAAACAAACGTTCTAAGAATCCGACTTGCTAGTCTAGCCACCTAAGTCCTATATTCGTCTAAGCTAACAGCAGTTTTTCTAGGTCTAAAAAATCTCTGCTCCTCTTGAATTCAACCTTGTGCTTATATACTCATCCTCTAGGCGGTTGGTCTTTCCTTTTCCACCCCGATTCGCGTTTATCAGAAATCTTCCATTTATCTCGATCTTCCCATTTTTCCTTGGAAAACTTCAATTAGTCTTCAAACTTGACATTTATCATTTCCTGCGAATAATAACTAAAACGTCATAATATCTTTGGACTGGATCTCGTCTAAAGTTGTGAGTGAGCCTTTATCGCGTTTTAGGACTTTCCAGGCCGTTTTGCGACTTAGCCGTTTTACGAGTTTAGACGGGATCGTTCCATGACACGATACAGTTTTTTTATAAAATATCTTGAATTAATCATAAATTTTTGGCAATGTCCGGTGTTTTGTTTAAAAGTTTCTGTTTTATACGATTTACTCGAGATTTTACGAGAAAACAAGTCTTTAGCAGTTTTCATCGTAAAACTCCAACGGTAAGATGGATTGAGACGAAACGAAAGATGTTCCGATCACGGTTCAGAGTACGATCGAGTTGAGGGACCTGGACGATTTGATTCAGCTCGAAAAGATGGCGAACTGGTTCAGAACGACCAGGTCACTGGCTGGGATGGACGGGACGGTTCAGCTCGCCGGCTGGGTGTGCTGAACGGGACAGTTCAGCTCGCGCAGCCTGTGAGCTAGTCAAGCACGGCCAGCCCGCTGGGTGGGCGCGCTGGCCGGGACAGTTCAGCTCGTCCAGCCGGCGAGCTGGTCAAGCACGGCCAGCTCGCCGGCTGGGCGAGCTGATTGGCCATGTCAGCTCGCCAGGCTGGTGAGTTGAGCTGATCCGTCCAGTTCGTAATCTTGGCGATCTGGTCGGTTGTCCGATTTCGGTCGTTTCGTGTCTTCCCGATTACTTCTCCTTATCGGAGAATATAAGGAGAAGTAATCGTAGACGTTGATTTTGAGATTACCGTTTTTGACCCCCACAAAAATCTTTGATAAATCTCCTATAGAATCCAGCGTGTCCGAGAAAGCTTCTAACGTCTTTTATGTTTGTTGGTGCAGGTAATCAAGTCATTACTTCTATCTTAGTTCGGTCCACTTCTATTCCGGCTGCAGAACGTTTGTGCCCTAGGACAATGCCATCGTATTTAATCTAGTAAGTCATAACCTATTATATATGCAAATTTAAATCTATAATTTTTTGATTTATGCTACTTATTTAATAAGGTCGATTGGTTGATGCGAGTTGATTTTCTGTTACGAATGAAATGGCATTTTTTCCAATTTTATCATAAGATTCTTTTCTTCACATCTTGCCAGTACTTTACAGAGATTTTCAAGGCAAATTTTGAAACTTGATCCTTGGACAGAAAAATTGTCCATAAAAACTTCCATAAAGTCTTCGATCATATCTGTGAAGATGGACATCATGTATCATTGGAAAGTAGCACGAGCGTTACAGAGGCCAAATGGCATTCTACGGTAAGCGAATGTTCCATAGGGGCATGTAAAGGTTGTCTTTTCTTGATCGTCCAGATGTATAGGAATCTGGAAAAATCCGGAATATCCGTCGAGGAAACAGTAGTACTGGTGGTTTGCTAATCTTTCCAACATCTGATCGATGAAGGGTAAAGGGAAATGATCTGTCCTAGTAGCAGCGTTCAACTTCCTATAGCCGATACACATTTGATGCCCAGTGACCGTCCTTGTAGGGATCAGCTCATCTTTGTTGTTCTTTACCACAGTAATACCTTCCTTTTTAGGCACAACATGACCAGAGCTTACCCATCTACTATCTGAAATCGGGTAGATAACTCCGGCATCTAGAATTTTATTAATTTCTTTCTTCACCACTTCCTGAAAACTGGGGTTTAACCTCCTTTGCGTTTCTACAGATGAATTAGAACCATCTTCCAGATAGATGCGGTGCATGCAAAGATTAGGTGAGATGTCAGGAATGTCATCAAGGGAATAACCGATAACCTTTATGTACTTACGTAACTTGTTTAGAAGAAGCGCAAGTTCTCTGTTCTTTAGATTGGCATTAACAATGACGGGGAAGGATTTTTCGTAAAGGAAAGTGTACTTAAGCCCAGCAGGCAGCGGTTCAAGCTCAACTTTTGGTGCCTTCTCTTTACTTCAATCGACTGTGTGCGGAGGTGTTTATCAGACCATTCTCTCAGATAGCGATCAATATCGATGTCTGAATCATCTCCTCCTTTATCCTCCGATTGAGTATTAGCATCCATTAAGCGTGCGTAATCATCTTCTCTATCATCCAGGTTGAACAATTCCTTTTATGTGCTACTAGATTCGCTCTCTGTTGGATCTCCAGTGTACATTTCTGCGAAGGATACATCATGTACCTCAGAAATTTCTTCCACATAGAAAGTTTGGTTGTCTACCAAAGGGCGTTTAATTAACTTTTCCATGTCGAAAGTCATTGGTATGTTTCCGATGTTTAGGCATGTTCGTCCTTCTTTAACGTCGATGATAGCTCCAGCAGTGGCGAGGAAAGGTCTCCCTAAAATGAGAGGATCTCTTGGCTCTTGTTTGTATCTAAGTATACGAAGTATGTCGGTATGAGACAATCGTTGATCCTTATTGGAAAATCCTCGAGGATTCCATAGGGAAATCTGACAGATCTATCAGCAAGAACCAATGTAATGGAAGTTGCCACAAATTTGTCATACCCTACAGAAATTGCAATGGAGTAAGGCATGAGAATAACGCTAGAGCCAAGATCACAGATGGAGCGCGGGAAACGTGTGTCCTGTATATGGCAATCTAGGACAAAATTACGAGGATCATATTGTTTGACCGGAGCTCTTCCTTGAGTTATGGAATTTACTTCCTCTGAAACTTTCATCACATTATGCTCCGTAGTTTGATAGTTTTTAGATCACATATCTTTTACGTACTTCTTAATGGGGGTGTTATGTTCATGGCATTGTTCCTAGAAACACTGACGTCGTCTTAAAACTGACTCGTTCCTAGAAATTTTCGTAAAACAGACATACTCCAAGTCATCGTCAATCCACCATGGTATTTAATCGACCCAGATTGTCGATCATCCCAATCCTTCAAAAGAAATTCTTCTGTTTTCTTTCGTCTTGAAAAAGGAAGGATTAAGTGTGTATACTATACTCGTATACTCCCATATTCCAAAAAACATTTTTCCCTCGCATCCAGAAAACGCTTTCTATAAAGCAAACTCTCGCAAAAATAGGCGGAAAAATATTCGGACAATGCGATGCCTCGTCAAAATCATCCCAAAAGCAAACGACAATCGAAGATCCGTCAAAACGCTAAAGACTGATCCAAACCATCTGGGAAATAATCTCGAGGACTATACAGCATCTCTCATCGCAATCATGCGTTTAGAAAACCTCTGCCAAACTTGAGAGTAAAAACTCGATGATTTGCCGAAGTCATAAAGATCTTTTCCAACTTGATAAAACAAGTTTCATATAAGAATCAAAAAACTATACAATAAATCTTTAGGCATCAAAGCATTGCTCTCATTTTCCGTCGAACCAAGTGAGTCACAGAATAATATCGAGAACATTTGCGGCAAAAGAAAAATCGAGAACACAAGAAGCAGCAATAGGGAACACGTCCTTCCTGATCCCCGGCCAATACTATTGTTGGTCAAGTGATCCTATTCCGCTTATGAAACCCGCTAAAAAGTTTCGCGACTAGATGTCCGTGAAATAACCTTTGGTAAAACTCCGTGAGTGACTCCAAGAAACTATCACCGAAAAATCAAAAACAAAGCGGAAAGGTTTCTCAAAAATTCGCCAAAGCATCGCTATTTTGACATCTTCATACGTCCACTACAAGAAAATCGCACATACATAGCGTAAGAAAAACGATATTATAGCGAAAGACAGCGTTATGACAAACGCTGTGTATGCCCCGCGTCTTTTCTCTGTCATTTTATATAGCACTTTTTATGCTATGTTAAATTATTACTTCAATAGCGTTTTTATGATTGTGAAATTGTATTAACTTATAATAGCATATAATAATTGCTATTATAGCATTATTAAAAATCAAAATCAAAATACAAATATTTTAAATAAAATATATTATATATATGTATATATCGAAATTGGATATATAAATCTGATTAAAACTAAACCAAAAACTAAAGCAAATTCTTTTATAAAATACAAATTATACATACACTTGAAATTCTAAACCTAAAGTTATATCCTAGCGATTCACCACACCACGACCAACTCCATCACAACGAGAGCTCCAACGTAGCTGTCTTCAGGCCACACACCGGAGCTTGGACCTTCTCCACTCTAAACCTAATGCCCCCTCCGCCAAATACCCACCGCTTTTGCTACCTCCTCCTCCATCAAGCTTCTCTACCTTGTCCACTGCAATTCATGAGCTTTTTTTTCTTCTTCTCCTCCTGGTTGTTTCCTGCAAGATAAATAATAGGAGTAACTAAATACATCAACTAACAATCTTATTGTGTTGTCACTCGTTACAAAAGCAATAAAAATAAAATATATCAAACAAAACATCCCCTTCTTGCCTTGTTTTGGGCTAGCCATCAGAAAAGCTAAAGTCAATCTCCTTCAACACTCTCCTTGCAATCATCTCCATCCTGAAGCAAAGACAGAAACAAATATCAAAGTAGAAAACAACTCAAAGATCAAAATACTAGACAAATGTACTAACGACTAATTGTACAGGGGACGATGGAGCTCCACCGGTGTGGAAGGCAGGCCCCTTCGCAGTAAGAGATGCATGGTTGCCTTTCGATGTTACAGAAATAGGAATCTTGTTCTATCCTCCAGAAGCACCCACATCACGACCCTTCATAAAAGCACCTGCAAATTTCACAAAAAAAAAACTTTTTTTACACAGTAAAAAGATTTGATACAATTGGGAGAAGAAGAAGCATCCATGAATAACTCTTTCTACCAATGAAGCATCCCACCAACAGCTCTTCTGTAGTATGTACTTGTAACCACTCTGTATCTACTTTCAAATCAACCAAGAAACATTCAATATTGAGTACAGTTCTTCATAAAGGGGTGATCTTTAAATCTAAACACAACAGATCAGTCAAACCCAAGTCTCTTATAGATCTCAGAGATCAATATCTACAACTAACAAATCTTCATTTGATTGATGGTAATAGCTAGACAATAAAACAAAACACTATAACACTAATCAGACAATCTACGTACATAACCACAAAATGAGTATTCATTCATTTAGACACAAGAGAGTCGCGAAGATAAACCCTAAACCCTAAACCCCAAATCAACTGAAACCCTAACCATAAATCAAATCGCAACCCCAATTAAACATGAAAACTCTAATTTACAAGGGAGGTTTGAGCCTGGGGGAGAGGGAGACGACAGTCAGAGATTCCAGTAGGAGAAGACATGGACCGTGGAAGAGATAAAGATATAGGAGCACCGTGAGGGAGGAAGAGACACCGAGAGATAAATATGATGGTGAAGAGACTCGCAAGAGATCAGAGAGATCATATACAAGAGTCGGGTGAGCTTAGAGGAGAGACAGAGACAGATATTAGAGACACTCGTTGATAACCAGAAACTGAAAGAACAAAGAGAGAGATGAGATTTAGGGTTTGTATTGAGAGAAGGAGAAATAGATCTGAAAAAGAGAGAAAAAAATTTGAGAGTCGATAGAGAGTTTGGGAGGGAGAATAAAATAATTTTCGCTAAATCCTCGCCGGGAAATGAAATAATTTTCCGCCTAAAGTATACATAACGTTTCAAAATTACAAAACCTATATAAAATACACACTTTAGAATCCGAAAAATAAAATATAGCATGTGCATTATAAAAAGGTATCTTAAAAGTAAGGATTACGCCAAAGATAGCATTTTCGACCAAAACGCTATATTTTATGCTATCTTTACCCCTTTCCCTTGTAGTGGTCGCGTCAATTTACTAAATTCGTCACCCGTTACTTATGCAATAAATCCTTAGTATAGTCGAAGATCTTGACATACAAAATAACTTTCGAAAGTAAACGTAACAGGTTTTGCGAAAAGTACTTTCCATATAGCAAAGCCATACGATCCGACGTTGGACAACCAATCTAAAACTTTGTTTCCTCGCACCACGATCTGAAAGATCTCATTCTTTAGCCCTGCGGCTCACGGGCATCCGCTCTCATTCCTCTCGATTACATCCAATAATGAAACCACCCCGCAATTGACTCTGTACGGGCTTTGCATCGAGCGTCTTAGGCTTTGTCTCCCTCGGATAAAAAAGAAACAACTTTCATACGAACAAAAGAAAGATTATACGAAACTTTCATCGTATAAATCAAACCCAAAACGGAAATACGTTTTCTACGACCATGGACATACTTGGCATATCAATCTCGATAAAAGCCACTCGGCCCTTGTCCAATCACGCTTCACTTCGAAGCCGAGCTAGGTTACATCCTTTTAGGGATGGTTCTAACCGACTCGACCTTATTAATAGCACAAAATTGTCGTGGTCTAATCATCTACCAACTACGTCCTATGCGGCTGAATACAACCTTCCCGCCAAGCCAAAACATACAACGGATAATGCAAACTTGTCGAAAGTTGACTAAGTTCTGTATTCTCACAACTCACTCTATTTCCGAAGTAAGTTGCCTATAAAATCCGACGTGTAAGAAAACACTCGTAACAGAGCTCCTGAAGCCATACGAGTTATCCTTAACATATATGAAAAAGATCTCGAAAGGTCAACACTTCACAAAGCACTGTATTTAAAGACGCTTCGTCTCGGGGAAAAATTTATGCGACCCCTTGGCCCTAATCGCTCTAGCATAAATCAAACTACTTAACGTTCAAACAGGAAAAGAAGTTTTGGCTGCAAATGTCCGCGAGCAAACCAAAGTAATCCTACAAAGCAGGGTTAAGATAAAACCCTTGCAACACCGCGCAACATCTTCAAGCCTGCGAACATTTCGAACACGAAACATGAAATATGAAAGAAAAACCAATCTTCGGCATCGTGAGACGTCGCAGACGCCTGAAGAACAGTTTTTCGACAAAAATACCTTCCTCGATAAAATTACCTTCTTGGAAGACCCAACAGTCCATCCGCGACTATATAACATACAAAACTTCTTAAGATATGTATCATTCGTGAAGGTCCAAGCAACGTTTACCACCTAAGTTTGTTGATGATCACAACAAACTCGCAACAGTGCTAAACAAACTTAAGTTATCTCACAGAGATAACTTCCCTCCACATTCATACGAATACAAACTTGCTATTAAAACGAAAAAAAACAATTTAAAAAAAAACCGGCCGCAAGGCGGCACAGACTCGAAGCTACATACGGCCAGTCCAAAAATATGACGGCCGCACTTGGTCGAAGCAAACAGCCTACGAGGCAAGTTTCGAGGGTGATACAAAACACCATCGACATTGTCATGTTCGATAATCTCTATATGTAACTAGACTGTAAAGGTCTCATTGGAAAACATGTCATACGAACCTTAACTCTGCGACGAACTACGACAGGCTTTATCCCTTCAAGAGGGTACGTAGGCAGCCTTCACTAGGCGCAGCCCCAATCCTACTGCTTTCCATTCCAATGATAGTGGGAAGACCACTTTCAACGGAACTTTTCAACCATAAATTCTGCCTAACTTGCCTAAAAACTGTCTAATCACTCGCTAGAACCTCACACTAGAAGCTCAAGGTTCTAATGAGCTGGGGGCGAACTGTTGGGGTCAAAATTGGTCACGACAGAATCAATGGCTAAAAGTCCCAGAAAAAGCGTACAAGAAACTACAGACTTTCTACGGAGAGACGAAGTTATGGAAAACTCGTATCAAAGTATGAAATAATAAAAAAAAAAACTCCTTGTTTGTTGGGGTCAAAAACTGTAACCTCGAAATCAACATCTACGATTACTTCTCCTTATATTCTCCAAAAGGATCTCGGTCGAGAAAACGAGAAAAGATTGAAACCGAACAACCGTCCAGCTCGCCAACAGGCGAGCGGACCGTGCTTGACCAGCTCGCCTGTTGGCGAGCTGAACAGACCTGTCCAGCCCGCCAACAAGCAAGCTGGCCCTGCTTGACCAGCTCGCTTGTTGGCGAGCTGAACCAAACCATCCATGCTCATCGACTCGATCATACTCTGAACCGTAATCGGAACATCTCTCATTTCGTCTCGATCCGTCTTACCGTTGGAGTTTTATGATAAAAACCGTAAAATACTTGTTTTCTCGTAAAACCTCGAGTAAATCGTAAAATGGCAGTGATTCTTGAAATTTGAATCACACATACAAATAAAAAACTATCTTCAACAAAATCTCATTATATTGAGAAAGTTGTTAAGAAGTTCGACTGTGAGATTGTTCTCTGATGAGAATTCCCATAGATGCGAGTGTGAAGTTTGGGCCTTATAGAGGACAATAAATATCACAATTGTGAGTGTTTGAATGGAACCATAAATTATGGTTTGTTATATATCAGATTTCCTTCGATGGTAGAAGGGTATTTAGATGCAAGTTTGATTATCAATATAGAAGATTATTCTTCTATAAGTGGTTGAGTGTATTTGCTTGGGGAGGTGCCATTTCATGGGCCTCCAAAGAGAAAATTTGCATGAAAAATTTGACTATAAAATACTAATTTGTAGCATTAGCATATTATTGGCTAAAGAAATTAATTTACGAGATTTTTTGTGGCCAAAATAGTATCATCAGTTTCTATCTTTGATAGTTAAGAGGTCTTGTTTTAAGGTTTATAACTAAGTGTATAATGGTAATTCGCGACACTTGGCGTTAGATATAGCGCAGTATGTGAGCTAATCTTTTACGGAGTGATTACCAAATAGATTGTTCGGTCTGAAATAAATATAGCATATCATTTGACAAAATGATTAGGTAGAGACTTGGTAGTTGTGTCCTTTAAAGGGATCGGATGAGTTTAAAGTCTATTTGAAATCTTTAATGGTGGGATACCCAATTGTCCTCTAATACAATATTAGAGGCTGAATTCAATGTGGAAAGCCTACACTTAAAGATTGAAGCACTTTTTTTTATGTCATCATAAGGTATGTGCTTGGACCTGCAAGAAAGAGATATGTTGAAATATTATTCTTAATAATTACTTTGAAAAAGTGAATTTGCAGAAGTATGAGTGAAAATATTTACCTATATGAATGTGAAGTGATTTCGTTTCAACTAGTTGTGACTTGGTTTTGTATACATTCATGAATGAATTGGGACACATGGTTTATAATAGTGTCGAGAGTAATCACTTAGAGTAGTGTGGAAACACGTGTGCGTATTATCTTCATGTACTCAAAATGGGTTTTGAGGGATTCAATCCCTAGGACATCATGATTCTCGAGCATTTGGAATGTATATTACACTAAGATAAAAATTCAATTCTTAGAACATTTTCATTTATGCATGATTTTGATGATGTATGTGTCAATTTTTATGAATCTATGATTACACTTAAATGGGGCGAATTATTGAATATTTAAGTGAATCCTTGCAACCATTAAAGTTAAGAATTGCAGTTGTATAAATGAACAAAATGCAATTTTTTGTGATTGTAACTACTAGTGATGAACCGTTGCAATCTTTAGTGATAAACCATTGCAACCATTGATGATTAAAACTTTGGTAATAATCATTGTGACTTTTGGCCAATGATTTGATTTGTTGGTGCTTATAGTTGCAATACTGGTGCTTACCATGGCAACCCTTCATACTCTATTATAAGGAGTTGTTGGCATTGACAAATGATAACTTAAATCATAACATGTACAACTTGAACAAACGAAAACCATCAGAAACTAGTTAGTAGATAGAGAGAGAGATTCACTGTTCAAAGATCATCAATGATCTTTGAAGAACCACATATAAGCATTAATCTCTAATTGTTATTTTTGTATCTTAGCCTAAAATAAGAATGTGATTTTAATTGTCTTATCCTACAAAAAAAAATTCGTGTAACCCAAAGACTTGGAACAAGATCGAAATATTCTATAAGGGAAGCATGGCGGTTCAATCATTATCTATAAATATATGCATTATTCTTCTTTGGTTTGGTTTCAGGACCACCTTGCTTTTATGATTGAACATTTAGGAAAGATGCCTCCGAAAGTATCTGAAAAACACTTTAGTCTCTTTATTGCTTGGTTTTATAATCTCTTTGATACTTGTGATATGATTAGATTGCCATTGGAGGTTTGAGATCAAAGGACTACTTTGACAGACATGTAAACATAAAGAGGATCAGAAGATCAATATATTGGCTCCTTGACAGTTTATTGACCGATGGATACAACCTTCCTAAAGCAGAAGCGCGGGAGTTTGCAGATTTTCTACTCCGGTTCTTAATTTTGCGCCTAAGAAACGACCTACTGCTCAATAAATCCTGAAACATCCATGGCTGAATCTCAGGACACAGAAAAATTAAGATCATATTGAAGGTCAGATGAGGACCTTGCATATCAAAGTTTGAAGAAATGGGAAAATTTTGTCTGAGTTTCGGCTTACAAATCATATATAACCTCACTTTTTTGTCATTCTTTGGTAAGTTTTAATTTGAATGATTTTTATTCTTTATTTGTTTGTAATTAATTTTCTTACTAAATTATGGAGAGATATGATCAATGACTAACTACAATAGAAACTCTATAAATTAACACTCAATAAATTAATAAATGTTATAAATTTAATAAATTTCTCTTATTCCAAATTGGACCGGTTCAAAATATGAGACAAATCGATAAATGATATGCTAATAACTTTTAAAAAATTCTTATGTAAATATATGGTCTCATTAAAACTAGAAATTATTAATTTGTAGGTATATACATTTTATATAAGTACAAACCAACTTTATATTGCTTGTTTTTACATTCACAATGAAATTATCCTTATTTTTCTTAACACTTAACATATTTTGATGAGGTTCAATAAAAATTATATCCAAAACAAATTTAAGTTCTGTGAGAAATATTTTATATATTCCACGTAATATAATAAAATTAATAAAAATGAAGAAATTAAAAAGGTTAATTAATGTAGATACAATAAAATCAGATATGTTTCTTATTTTATAAAAACTAGTTCTTAAAATAGATAAATCTAAAAAAAAATATTTGTAAATAAATATATCTATAAATGAATAAAATATTAAAGTCTTAACATTATTAATTTATAGAGTTTTTACTGTATTTGTTTCTTTCATGTCTCTAATATATAAATTAGGTTATCTTTAGGTCATTTTGGGTGTCATCTCAACTCAATTATTCAGAATAAGGTTGTCTAACTTAGATTTCGGTTTATAAAAATTATTTATCATATTAAAATAACATTTTATTTGGTTTATATACTCTCGGGGTTACTATATTTGGTTTTATACCGAGAACCTTACTATATTTATATTTTATAACCTTTTGTCAGTTTTAGTTTATATGATAAGAACATTAGATTTTTTAACTCATTTTAATTACGATACTTTATGTTTTATTTAAATATTAAAAATAATAAATTATATCAAAAATAATTATACAAATTTTAAATAAAAGTAGTTAATAAACTAAATTTTAGTATATATGTATGTAAATGAAAGCTTTTACTTACAAAAGTAACAAATTATTCAAATTAATGAACATCTTAAATATCAAGATCGTATAATTAAATTGGACTATATATATAGTATAAATTATATTAGAAAATTTACATATAACTATATTGTTATATAATGATAGCCTTTTCTTTTGTAAGGTGGAGCCCCGTAAATGTGAAGAAGTAATGAAAGTGGTCAGGAAATATGGACAAGCTTCTGGACAATGCATCAATTTTAATAAATCATCTCTACTCTTCGGTAAGAGAATCGGAGAAGAGATCAGGCAAGAGATCAAAGATACACTTGGGATCCAAAATGAAGGAGGGATGGAAACTTACTTAGGGATCCCAGAGAATATCAGTGGATCCAAATGCAAGCTTTTTGCCTACCTAAAGGACAAGCTTAGAAATAGAGTAAATGGATGGACGGGCAGGTGGTTATCAAAAGGTGGAAAGGAAGTAATGATAAAGTCAATCCTGCTAGCCCTCCCAACCTACGTAATGTCTTGCTTTCTACTTCCATTGGAGATATGTGATGCCTTGGCTAGTGCCATTGCACAGTTCTGGTGAAGTTTGAACCCACCAAAAAGAGGCTTACACTGGTCAACATGGGACAAGTTATGGTTATCTAAAGAGGAAGGAGGAATTAGTTTCAGGATGATCCATGAGTTTAACCTGGTGTTGTTAGCTAAGCAGTTGTGGAGATTGGCTCAATATCCAGATTCTCTGGTAGCTCGAGTTATGAGAGGTCGGTATTATCGTTTGAGTTCGCCTTTGCGTCAGCTCACTGTCAGTAGCCCATCGTATGTGTGGACAAGCATATCGGCTCCACAATCCCAGCGAGGACAGTGTCTTCATCTGCTCCGATTTTGCATCCGAACATGAGAATGAGTGATCTTATTAATCAAGAAACAAAGTCATGGGATTTGGATCGGTTGGCGAATTATGTTGATGCTGCTGACATACCTCTCATAAGGAGTATGGCTATTAGCTCAACACATCATAGAGAAACGTATTGCTGGAGCTACACAAGGAGCGGACTGTACACAGTCAAGTCTGGCTATTAGGTTGCTCGAAATATATTAATGAAGGAGGATGATAATATAGTGGGCGAACCTAGTATTACAAAACTCCAAGCACATACCTGGAAGGTTAAAGCACCCCAAAAGATGTGTCATATTATGTGGCAGATTATAACAGGTCATGTGGCTGTTACGAGTGCTTTGAACCATAGACACATGAGATGTGACAACGTTTGTCCACGATGCGGAGAACTGGAAGAAACAGTTGCACATGCAATCTTTCAGTGCCCACCTGCATTGCAGGTTTGGGCATTATCCTCTATACCTACCAGCTCAACTTTATTCCCACTGCAGAGCATATATGCGAACATGGATTATCTATTTTGGAGGAAGAAGGCCATCATGGAACCAGAATTAGACAGGGACCCTTATCCTTGGCTAATATGGTACATTTGGAAGGCTCAGAATGATAAGCTGTTCCGAGGAATTGATAGAGATCCTCTGGAACTAGCTCGGTATGCAAAGAGTGAGTGCCTTGCCTGGTTCCAAGCCAATGAGCAGGACATCGTATCATTGCAGGGAAACATAGATACTGAAATCCAGGTCATAAGCATGGGAGATATCTGTATGGTAGACGGTTCTTGGACCTCTACAGATCAATTCACTGGTTGTGGTTGGGTTTGGAAGGATAACATAGGAAATAGTCAGTTGATGGGTATGCGTAATGTTAGTAGGGTGGAATCGGCTTTGCACTCTGAGCTGGAAGCACTACGGTGGACAATGGAGAATATGCTTCAACATTCGCCATGTCAGAGCTTTGGGACGGATTACAAGGATTTGATAGTGATGCTCAGAAACCCCCATGATTGGCCAAGTTTCTCGATGGAATTGGAGAGACTCTTGACGCTGTGGATTTGCTTCCCAGATTTCAAGATAGTCTACGTTCCTAGGTCTCAAAATGTTGTGTCCGATTCTTTGGCTAAAACTGCTCGATCCTTTTACCGAGATCTAATGTATGTTGATTGTTTTATTTCGGTCTGGATTCCCATACCACCTCAAATTTGAATAATAGATCAGCATTTCGTTGTAAAAAAAAAAACTATTATATATAAATTAGTTGAGTTATTCGGTTAGATCGTTTTATACCAATTCATATAAATATACTGCAAATTTTAAATAATATATTTTCATTGTATACAGTATTACCAAATCCAAATTATTTTTCTATTTCAATACAGTTTGATTTTAATTAGTTCATTTTTACCAGATTTGTCTCATTTTCTCAAAGTTGACTGACATTCAACTTTTCTTGAGATTATAGTTAGCTTTATCTTAAACTCTATATAAATTCATTATGCTTCTACCATATCCCATCTCAACTCTAATAATTGACTAAGTTAACATATAACGACCTTGCCCTTTCAGATCTCTTCCTAATATGCAGTTAGATTTTGAATATGTGGTTGGCGTTGCGACGCGCAGAGCCGTGACTACTACCAAAGATTGGGCATGCTGTTTTATATCTAATTTAAATGGTATATCTAAAAATATTATTTTATATGCTATACTGATAAACAAAATTTGAAAAGTTATTATAATTTGAACTTAAGTAACTACTTACTACTATTATTCTTAGAATTGTTTTGCTATAACTACAATTTCAACTTAAGAATCCACTAACTTTGTAGTAATATCCACATTTAAAAATCTTTGAATATTTTCTTTTATTCAACTTTTGTCTCTTGTTTTTAAAAAAAAATTAACACTGTGATTTTTCTTTCTAAAATGTATATTACAAAACTATTCATATTTTATTATTTACTTAAAAATTAAATAAATAAGTATAGATATTATGTTTTTGGCATATATACCTAGCTTATACAAAATATTTAATTTTAAAAACATAGATATTGTTTTATCAAAAATATTATTCTATTATTTTATATATTTATTAATATTAGTATAATCCTAAATATATTTATATATTAAATAATCCCAGTAAAAAAAAAAAAAAATTGGATTCACCACAGACTGATGTATAATATCCTTCAATCTAACTTGATATAATCTAGTGTGTCATATCTAGAGGCGGTCATTAAAGTAAATAAGAATTTATTCTGCAACTTCTGTGTGACCTTTGCATCTACATCTTTTTGATCGTTTGTTGCTTTATAGCTGAGTGTCTTTGGGCCTTCTTTGTTACATATATATTTTTGAGCTGTTCCTCTATCGATTTGTTGACGTACTTTGGTCGTTCGATGTACATGTGTCTCGTTTTGTTTATCGTGTAAGTTCTTTCCGCATAAGCTGTTTAATATGAGCCTCTTGTTTAAGCCGTTTGTTTTGGCTTTTTATTTAATTGGGTCATCTCGTTTATATATTTTTTTTATTTATTAGGTTTTTATAATAGTTTTAAAATAACATAAAACAAACTATTTATAAAAGTTTTATATCCTAACAAATCCATAATGTTTTTTTCTTTACATACTTTTCATTTGTTATCATCTTTTTGTCATACATAAATAGACTCAATATTATACAAACCATTCTGATAATTCTGCATCCATACGAATGACAAAAATATTTATTTCCAAACACTGCATATAAGATTGTCTATCCTTTTATTTTGTTTTATGGTACGTGGATGAACTATAATATGTGATTGAAACAACCTTCAAGATCTATATATCTTTTAAGGGAAAATTGCCAAATATGACTCAAAACTTGATTTGAAATGCAAAAGTAAACCCAAACTTGAATCAAATGCAAA
Organism: Eruca vesicaria subsp. sativa; assembly: GCA_932364175.1. Lineage (NCBI taxonomy): Eukaryota > Viridiplantae > Streptophyta > Magnoliopsida > Brassicales > Brassicaceae > Eruca > Eruca vesicaria. Next base: position 2,050 of record CAKOAT010058377.1, on the reverse strand, counting down.
AGTAACTTAAAAGGCTGTTGAAATTACAACCAACCCCTTGTGAACAAACAAAAAAAGATTTTTTTTTTACGTTTTTAGCCCTCGCAAGTCGTCTGGGACAGTTTTTCTTAAAAATAATTTAAAAATTGTGTAATAAATATTTTGATAAATGAAAAATTGGAATTATGTAATTAACATATGTCTTAAGAGATATAAATTAATATATAACAAAATTCAGTTTTTTCAGCATAGATGAGTGAAAGTAGCGAGTCATGATATTCTTTGGTTTAGGTTTCACCAACATATGTTGTAGTATTGTATGTGTTTCTTAGGGTTAGATTTTTGAAAGCATAAATGTTTTTTTGAAAAATTAAAAATTTACCTAAGTGTGTTTATTTCTGTGTATAGTAAACAATATTTAAGTATAATTTGATTTTATAACGTGGTTACTTAGTTAATTTAGTCA